>JAEIFU010001167.1:0-79169 GCA_018904235.1 Lordiphosa stackelbergi | reverse complement strand
TATCCTCAACTTTGGTCAGTTTATAAACGGTGGCAGTCATTTAAATAACACGCGCTAATGTCGCAGTGACACAAGCTTTTTTTGGTTGTAACAACCTGGCATGCGTTCCAGGCGGGAAGGCAATTGAGGCGTATGGAACAGGACTCACTCATCCATTTGACTCTCCTCCCAATCTTGTTCCATCCATCGCAATCTAACTGCAGCGACTCTACCGGCAATTATTCGAAATTGAGCCATTTGTTTGTTGGCTTGCGCAATTTTCAAAAGCCTTTATTTACATATAATTCGAAAAATGTAAAGGTTAGCCTAAAATGCTAAAAAATCTTTCTATCGTCATCGCTTGAAAAAAAGCAAAATTACCTTTCTGTACAAGCAAAATCGAATCCAGGTAAAAGGTAACGGCTGCAAGCAGCAAACGAGGAAATGAGAAAGGGTAACCATTAAGAGCTGCTAGGGTATAAGTGGGCGGCTGCTGGTGCGTGGGGCAAATTTGTGAAGTTGGTTTCTACAGTCAGTAGGACATGGAGAATAGATGAGGTAAGCTTGAGCTATGAAGTGTTGTAGTTTTTTTAACCAGAAAACGTAGTTTTCAGACTATAAGTCCCCACACTCACTTCAGGAAATAGTAGATATTGCAGTACAAATTTAACACAAATTATTAAAACTATATAGTACTTTAAATTGGGAAGAGCATTTGAAACAAGATTGCTATCCTTTATTTTCATAAAAATACATTTTCAATATCATATTATATTAACAAAGAAGATTTGAATAGGAAAGAAAGGTAGGGACTTCCACTGCAAGTTGTGGCAGGTTGCCCTACCTATGGGAGCAAACAACGCAAAGCCAGAGCAGAGCTAAAATAAAGGAAATAAACAGTGAACACTGAACAACTACTGAGTATGTTACTGATCTGGTTCAAAAATACATATGATTAAGAGTCACTGAACAATAAGTCAGGTTACAATAAAGTTGTGCAAAACATGTCCACTGTTTCATTTTAATGCTTAGTACATCATAACAAGAACTGCAAAACAAAATTTCATATAAAAACTTCCTTCAAGCACGGCTAAAAGCCTTTTTTTTGTGAGTTGTATACCCTGTTCTCATTAAAAATGAGGAAAAAAAGGGGATCATGAAGTTGTGCAAATGTATGTGGCTGTAAGGAAAGGCACCTCAGAGCCCCACACAAGTATATTCTTGATCAGCACCAGCAGTCGATTTAGCGTGCGTCATGCGTCACAACCGTCTGTCTATCGTCTGTCTGTCTGTATGAACGCGTCGATCTTGAAGACAAACAGATGCGACCGGCACAGCATATGCTTGGTGTATACTGCCCCATCAGTTTTGTTTCAGTTGAAATTCTCGTCTTCTTCTAACCGCGAAAAACTATCAATTACAATTTTAACTTTAGCCTGTGACATAATATGTTGATTCTAGGCCCAATATCTGTCTGTACTGTATACCACTATAAATCGAGCAAAAACACCAAGATATGCAAGTGCGCCTCCCATTTATTCAAATAAATTTTAAAATAAAAAGGAATTCAAGCTGTAGGAACCACATTACTTGGAACAGGGTATTTTGCTGTCGGGGCACTCGACTGCAATACTCTTACTTGTTTTAAATGGAGTTTTTTGATTTGGCAGTTGCTTTGTTGAGGTGTATACTATTAAGCTTAACAATTCAACACTTATATGAACTCTTAGTTGAACTTGAATTGGACTTTGGAACCCGAAGTGAAATGATTGATCGCCCTGCCCTTTTTTTAATTTGATGCCACATTGAAAAGGTAAATTACGTTGGCTTCTGTGATACTCCTTTTAAAACGTAGCACCCATAATGAAAGCCACATTTCTTTAGGGGCAAAATATCTATGGTTGGAATGCCGCAGATTACATAAAATAACACGGTTTCAAACCGGTTCGGAGTTGAACCGCTCCGGACTCGGGTATCAAAATTTTTCGGAAGCCCGAACCGAGCCTGAACCGGAGCAGAACAAATTTTTCTGTTCGAACCTGAACCCGGAACCGGATAAAAATCAAAGAGGGTTCGGTTCAACAATATGTTTCTACTAAATTTTTCTAGGACCTAGAAATTTCAATTCACCTTAATGCACTTATGCAGGTTTTTGTATGTTTAAATATTCGTACATATTTAGAAAGTGCTTAGGAAACCGTTCTTACATTTTAAATTCGAACCCAATCTCTACAACTGAATCTCTTCTCAAAGAATCAAGAAAATAATGAAAATATGACAAATATCAAACCAGCGAAGAACTTTATTGATTTTTTCTCGAAATTTAAGATTGTTTTAAATTTTATGTATTAAAGCTGCGAAAAAAGATTCATTGTCAAGATCTTAAACATATCACATTTCTTGTATTATCTCTTTCTGAGGCACAAATAACAAAAAAAAGCCAGTATTAATAAAAGTAACCTAAACTAGTCTAATATTATATGAAAAAATATCAAGACTTCTATAAGGGCGCGCGCACACTTGCAACTGAAAGATTAACTGATGGCTGACCATGATATTTAAGTAGGGCAGCAAGCCGAAATAAACAAACATGTTTGTGAATAAAATTTTTTACAAATCAAACCAGTACATGTTGTGCACGCTAACAAGGTCAGCCTTAAGTTCTGCCTTCAGTTCATCATTCAGCCACATGTGTGCGCGCGCCCTTAATAATTAAATTTTTGCATTAATTTCCAATTTAATGTTGTCCCAATTACCGATGAAACAAAATTATTCCTCAACCGCGGTTGAACCGGAACTTTGGTTCAGCGACCTGAACCCGCTCCGTGAACCCGAATCCAAACATTTTAGGGGGTTCGTACCCCGGAGTGAACCACTTCCGATTTTTAGGACGTTTGCAGCCCTGTAAAGTAATGTCTACAAATTGACAAAAAAAAATTTTTCAGAATGACAATCAATTAGTTACCATGCTACCCGCCGAGTCCAAGGCTATATAAACTTATGCTTTTTATTCACATACACAGAGAATCCTAAAGCCCCATACGGACATCCGAAGTTCGTAATTTAGCTAACTTCCCCCTATGTTTCGTTGCCGTGGAACGTAAGAGCAGTGTTACCAGACTTAAGAAAAAAATTACGCCAAAAATTTCAGTAATTGGTATGTTTAATTTAGTTGGCGGTAGGTCACACTGCTTGATCATCTGTATTTTGTTTTGATGCCAAGTTGATTTTTTGTAGAAGCTCGGCCACTTCTCCTCAAGCCTTGTTCACAAAACTTAAGTCCGAATGCTTGTGGTGGAAAAGATCACAAATGACATTCCGCTCTTTCACCGGCAAAATTAAAGACATTTTTTCGACATGGAAAAATAATTCAAAACAACTATTTCGCTCTTGTTTTTCTGCCATGTTTTTTATATGTATTTTTTCAAATTACTTTAGCTGAAAGCACTTCAGCTGGTCGGTGCAGGTAGAAGCAGAGTGAAGTTACATGGTGCATTCTCAATGCTGCGTCTGTTGCTCAAGCATAATAAGGCCCACAGCCAATTTACATAGTCTCCACAAATGTGCTGTTAAGTGCAACATTGTCTGTTAAATGTAACATTCAACTTCGCACTTCCGTACATGCAAAAAGTTCAAGAGGCGAAGTTGTAACTTCTGCTTCTTCTTCCCTCAATTTTTGTATGAAACTTCTCGCAACTTCTGATGTCCGTATGGGGCTTAAACTAAAATCCTCTACTAAAAGTATTTTGACCTGCTAAATTGCACACGCTAAATGAAGAATGCAGAATGCTACACGTCCATGCAACATGTAGAAATCAACAGATCAACAGATTCAACTCAAGTAATGTCATAATTCAAATCGGGTTTCAGTCCAAGGGCCCGGAGTTCAAATCCCTCAGAATAAGTAACAAATAAATAAATATGGGATTTTACGGGATTTTCAATACATTACAACACGTGTCATGTAGCTTTTCTGCATGCCGCAAATGAGTTGAAATGAGTTGTAGTCTAAGTTTTAGCTAATCTGAAATCTATGATTTTTGTCATAATCAGCAAACGCATCTTCCGTGAATTTTGGGCTCTTTAAAATTTAACCCAAAATTTTCCTCAAAAGTCAAATTGGGGTTACATTTGGTCCATTTGCGTAGTCCATGCTTTCGAAATAATATGAAATAATAAAAAAGATTTGAAAATTCTTTGAACCATGAATTGCATTTATATTTTAGGGTACCTATACCTTCAGGTGTAATTTTTTAAAGGTTTACAAAAAAATTAAATTACAAAAAAAAAAAATTCAAAGTAATATTAACAAGCGGTCGAAATTTTTGTTGTTGTGGTTTCTGCGGTTGTTTTGTATTCTTGTTCAAAATTGACAAAATTTAAAAAATACGTCGGATTATCTGATTGTGAAAACGAAGACGGGGTTTTCTTTAGGACTGATGTAATTCTGATAGGAACTAGGATATTTTGGATCGGTCATAAACAGCGTTATGGGGCTTCAAAGTCAAAATTTCGAAAATCGACTTTTTTTTTGGAACTTTATTGGTCCTAGCTCCGTTATTTTTTGACCGATCAAAAATATCCTAGTTCACCACAGAATGGTGGGTATTTGGAGTAATTTAAAAAAGAATTTGAAAATGGGTCAACAGTTACTCTTCAAATTTGCACCATTTTGGAAAAAGTGGTTCAGAGATAATCCATATAAAGTTTCAAACACTTTTCCCGATGATATGAAAATGATTTTTCTTTCAGATTTCAAATATTGATTTGGTGCATCTAAATGTTAGCTTCATCAAAATCGGTCAAATAAATTTTAAGAAATTTGGTTTAAAGTGTCTAGACATGGCAAAAAAATAAAATCTCCAAAAGTTTCAAGTAATTTTTTTTTCAAAATTGTTTGATAATTTTGTAACTTGTTTTAAAGTTTTTTTAACTAAAAATAAGATATAACATAAAATTTTTAAAAGCACGAGGGTCGATAAAATTTTGTTCATATAAAGAGTCGGGAAAAAATATTGTTTTTAATTATTTCTGTAAAGCTTATTTTTGGATCTGCTTGAAAGTTTTACAGGATGTTTATAAGACCCTAATAGAACCTTTAAGCAAATAAAAAAAATGTTTAAAATAGCGTTTAACGTCTTGAGCTGAGGTCAGTTGAGAAATTTAGCCCTCACCAGGTTCAGCGAATTTATTGGCCACAGTAGTGACAAAACACTTCAGACGGGCGCTAGTACCTGAATAATAAGCACCCGTTTGGAACTATTTCTAAGGATTATGCCCTAATTCATCTCTGCTTTCTTCTGTTGTTCTGAGGGATGGTTCTGTAGCATAGAATTCTCAGGTTTTAAACGGAGCTATAAGCCACTTAAAAAATATACATATATTACATTTCAATTTTAACTTTGATTTTAAAATTGTGTCCCCAAGCCTGTTTTAGTTTAGTAATGTTTGAATATATTCCAAGCTATTTACTTGGCCGAAAGCTACTCAGTTAAATTCCCAGTTACTGTTTCAACTGTTCTGTTTGATGAATAGATTAGTTTTGCATTCAAGTGGATTGTTTTGCACAATCTTTCATTTGACTACAACTCAATATCCATTAGTTTCTGGAAAGTTATAACCTACACTGGCATGTTTATTATCCCACTTCGTATATCATCAACATTGTCTTTCGCTCCTCCCTCTCCCCACCATTCATTTGCTTGTCCATCTTTCTTGTTTGTGAAAGTTGGCTTTAGGCATTTCACCCTTCAGTCGGCAATTGGGCGTAAATTTTTCGCGCAACCAGGTACCAGTACAAACTTTGAGCTAGCAGAAATCTCGCCGTAACTTGCAGAAACATCGTACTACGAGTTCTTATCTGGTGGCGCAGAAAAGTGACGTTCAACAGCGGTTGCAATTTAATTGAAAAGCGGTTCGCTTTTTGTATAACTTGAGGAACCGTTCATCGATCTTTATCATTCTTTCGGCAAATCGATTCATTTTGCTAGGGGGCAAAATAATATTAATAATAATTATTATTCTACTTATATAATTAACTAATATTTATATTTGTGTTTTCTTTTCATATTAAAAAATGAGATTATTCATCTCTAATATTAATTCGATTCTTTGACTAAGATTAATTGAGAATCTAATCTTGGGTTAAGATTATCTGGTCTTGGTCATTCTGACACCGTTTCTCTTTCATTCAGATTACATAATCTTGATTTTAGATTGATTAAGTTAATGAGATTAATCTCCATTTAGTATTACAAGCTATATATTTTTAGAGAAAATATTTTCCGAAAGCTGTTAATAGTATCCTACGTTTTCTCGAAAAATAAAGTCAACCGAAAAATGTATGCGAACGCACCCCACTAGCAATCCAAAACCTCCCCTCCATTTGCCAAAATATGTATCGATGAGTAAAGATCAAAGTAGGGATTGTAAACGTTTCACTAAATAACATATTACCAGTGGTGCTTGTTATAATTTAATTCTTAAGTGTCAGTCAGTCTTTGCTGAAACCTCAAACTCAACTGGCCAAAAATAAACCAATTTAATTTACCCTAATTTACGATTTCATATAACATCAGGTTAGAACTGGTCATTAAGTTAATAAACATTTTCATTTTGCTTTAAAGGCACAAAAATAGATTTTTCTAACTGATATTAAATTGGAATGCTTAATGGGTGGCTTAGATTAAATATTAGTTCTAATGAAAGGGTACAACAACAGTCTGATTGCCATTGATAGGAGGAAGTGATAGCCAGAGTGGAAAACATGAAATAATTTACAACTTATTGTATTCCTGCTTCGTACCACCGTTGGCTTTCGAAAAATACTCTGACATAAGTAAGTGCCTTGATCAGTTGAAAATTAATTCGTTCGAGATCGTTAGCGTTCAGCGTAACAAACGTTACATTCGTTTTCGGATTAAAATATGAATAATTTTTGTTCTTTTAAAAAGAGATATCTTCAAATAAAACATAGTGTTGATTGCGATTTAAGTGTACTCTTGAATGGCATAAAACATAATTTAATAATAGGTTTTGTTGCGAAATAATTATTCTGAAGTTTTGTGACACGCACTAAAAAAGTATAAGGTAAGTACAAATGTTGTCTTTTTTATAAATACCCTTTTGTGACTCTCAATTTTTCCAATTTTATTATGTTTTCAAACTTTCTTTTTATTACAGCCGTTAGAAGGTAAAAACAAAGTTTGCATCTAAGGCACTTTGCAGAAATAACCTGTACCGATGTTTTCATTTTAAATGTCTTTTCTAACTTATCAGTAATTTTATTTTTAGTGAGCAAGAATTTTTTCTTATAGAACCATTTTTTGAAAAAAATATTTGTCAATGGCAAAAAGTGCTCTGTGGTTTAATAAATTAAAAAAAAAAAAATTAAAAATATAATTTTCTATATATAATACACTTTAATCAAGTTATAAAAATAAGCTTAAAATTAGAAATTCATGAAAGGTCTGTAGGTGTATGTATACTCACATGGGGCCAGCCTGAGCTGATATCTTCATGAAAAAATACTAAATTCCCTCAGGGGGAAATTTGTTTAATTGTCAAGAAATGATGTATCATTTCTTCTGGCTATAAAGTAACTTGAAATGATAAGAATAAGAAAGATTGTCAAACATTGCCGTATAAAATACAATAGAAAGTAACTATAAGGTAATAAAATAAATGATTTTAGCCTTGAGAGATTTGAGTGCTGGCAAATGCATGAACTTGAAGATAACGCACAAGTTCCTAATCATTGTGCGACACGTGCACTCCCACAACACAAACGCACGGTTCGACAAAATGAGAGTCGATTTTCCCCCATTGGACCAAACCAACTTTTTCTAAAGTAAATTGGCCGCTGATCACGAAATAGAAAATAAAGAAATTCTATCGACGCGTTATCGAGATATTTTCGATAATCATTTTTTTTTCGATTTTTCAAAAGTTGGCTCCACTAAAACTCTCATTACTTTATTGTATTTCAAACGATTTAAAAGCCCATAGCTCTAACAGCCCAATTCCAACCTAATTCACTGTGATAGTTTTATCCATCATAACTTAACCCGAATGACCGAGATCACTAGTGCTTTTCACACAGAAGCGAGCTGAATTTATGAATGTGCGCATCGGTGAGTACAGAAAGAAAGTAAATCGCCCTGCCGGACTTGGTAGCATACCAAATGGACATATTTCGTGCTGACTTCTCTCATCAGAAGGCATGAGCAAACCTGAGCGTTCGGCTTCTTATTTCTTAAGAAACGCAGTAAAACTCAGGGGTTGTTATTTTTCATGCTCGCTAACTCAAGCGACTTATTCTGTCTCTCCATTTGACCACCAATGATCCTTATCAAAGTAGCACCATTTTTCAACACTGTTGACTCTGTCATAGATGTGAGCGGTTCCAACTAATCTGTTGTTTTTATATACGGTTCTTTTGAAAATATGCTTGGACTAGCTGAATCCCGCCGTGCGTTGCTTAGCCTCTATGCACCAATTTGTATCCTATTCACCTGTCCACACTTGCCATCTAAACTCAGCGAAAGGCACATGGATATTTTATGTTTTATGGGAAATTAGATGAGAAATGAATCAAATTTTTATTAAATAATAAAGTGAATAACGATTATAGTTCAACAAATGTCTTAATACTACAAATCAACAGGTGTTAGATTAACAAAAAAAACTATTTTAAAAAATTTATTTTTATACAGCGAAATTCAATTGAAGGCATGTTTTTAATTATATGGCAAAAAAACTATATACATATTATTGTCGAAGAAAATTATGATTAATAGTGAGTCCAGCTTTCAGATTTTGAAATCACTTCAAAAATTCGTTTTGACATTGAGTCTATGACCTTTTGAAACTCTGAGGTAGGAATTTTGGCTCATTCATTGACTACAGCAATTCTGAGCTCTTCCACCGATTCGAATTTGCAATGACCAGCATATACACGTCGTGCCAAGTTACCCCACATGTTCTCTATAGGATTTAGATCTGGGGAACGTGCTGGCCACTTCATAACATCGATCTGCTTCTCCTGAAACCAATTAACGCTGAGTCGTGATACATGCATGGCAGCGTTAAAATGGTGTCTGAAGTAGGTTGCTGATCCAAAAAGTTTATTAATACTTCATCCAACATGGTTATATACTTTTCCGAGTTCATACGCCCATTCACTTTACATATGGGGGTCCTTCCATAGTAACTAAAACCAGCCCATATCATTAACGAACCTTCTCCAAAGTTCCGCTTAGTAGAAAAGGATTCGTGCTTCTTCAAATCGTGCCAGTAATAATTAAAACCATCTGAACCGTCAAGGTGGAATTTTTCTCGTCTGAAAATATTACCTTTTTCCATTGATCGGTCCATGACATGTGTTTTTCGGCAAACTCCAATCTTGCAACTTTATGCGATTCCTTTAAAGCTGTTTTAGACTTAATTTTCTTCCAAATTAGCCGATTACTTCCAGATAAAATTTGTTGTATTCGACGCTTAGTAACGGGTAATTGTAAGTCAGCTCTTATTTGCGATGCAGTTGCATTTTTTTGTAAGCCAGCCCGAATTATAGCGGACTTTACATGAGAAGAAATCTTTTGATTATTATTATTTAATCGATTTGTATTATATTTCTGCTTTAAATTGATTACATTATCCACTGCAGATGGAGATCTTTTCAATTTAATGGCAATTTGCCTATTAGACATGCCAGTATCCTTGTAAGCAAGGATTTTTGCTGTTTTTTCAGATGATAATGTTTTTCCCTTTCCCATATTAATATTGAGGGAAATTTTCAATAGGATATAATTTGTATCTGTTTAAATTAAACACGATACATTACAAATACAAATTAAGAAAATTTGGCACCTTTTCTTACTGAGGACATGAAACAAACTGCCCTTAAAAGAATTTCGCTTCAAAACGTTCAAAAAACTAAATGGGCAAGCTTTAGCCTAAACTAACGTTAATGCTCTCTTTAAGCTAAAAATAGAAATAGGGAGACCAATGTAAAAGGGAGTATAGGATTGGAAGATGCCTTCTGGTTCCAATACATTTTAAGGTGACTAAACGGACCTGCCTTTAATCGAATTTCGCTGAGCGTATGCTGAGCTGTCAAATGCAATGACTGCCTACTGCGCCACGTTTAATTCTAATAATCGAAAAACAAAGTGGGCGCCCAGGATTTTCTAGGTGAACCTAGCCGGGAATGCAGAGACTGTTAGGAGTTAAGAGTCTCAACTACCTTACTGTAGTCCCTATCTGATCCGAGGATGGTGAAGTCATCTGCATAGCTGACTAACTTGAGTTCCGGTAGTGGTGGTGGCATGCCAGCAACGTCAAAGTTGAAGACGAGTGGGGAGAGTACACCGCCTTGGGGAACTCCCTGGTTCAGTTTCCTGTATTTGGACTTTTTGTCTCGGAACTCCACGAAGGCTTGTCAATCTGTCAAGTAGTACGCTAACCAGCGCTTTATGGTGTTCGGGAATGATGTGCATTCCATGTCTTTGAGGAGGATGGAATGGCCCACAGTATCGTAAGCTTTTGACAGATCGAGTGCGACAAGTACTGTGCGTTTGTGAGGGCTGGGGGAGTTGTGCCCTTCTGCAATGGTGGTGGCGATTTCGCAGAGTGCAGTACTCGGGCTACGGCCTTTCCTGAAACCATGTTGGTGGAGTGCTAGTGGGAGGTGTTCCTGCAGAATGGGTAGTAGAAGAGCTTAATAGCTGGAGCAAGCAAGGTGATGGGCCTGTTGGAGCTACCTAGTTCAGCTGGTTTTCCTGGATTGGGGACAGCCAGATACTATTTAGTTTCCGGCTGCTGCTTCTCAACGATTCTTTTCGACTGCTGTATTTGAACTTCTTATCCCATCTGCTTCTCTACTGTAGTGCCACAAATATGCTGTTAATCCTCTGATGTTGCTGTTAGTAAGCTGCTGTTTCTGCTGCCTAAACTCTTCTGTAAATCTGCTGCGTAAATCCTTATCCCTTTTAAGATAAATGGAATCCAAATGAAAATAAATTATTAAATTTAATTTTGATACTCGTAAGAAAGATTAAGGAGGTAATGTACATACCTTAAAGAACAGACCTACTTTACAAATTTTTTGGGGCACGTTCATCATGTTTGTAAGTTTACTCTTTTAATTCTTCTGTTGGATTCATGTTTCATCCGCTGTTACAAAACTAATTGTTCAGATTGCGCTTGAGTAAACACATCTTTGAGGGAGTAACTTGGTTGCGCGTCAGTTATTGCTGCACCCATTGTTCGGATAGCTTTTTCATGCATACAGCCCGAGCCATGGCAAGCACTTTCATTCTCTGATCGTTCAACATCATTCCATTATTATTAATATTTTCCGCCTTGACGACCTCATTCGGCATAACTTTACCATAATGGAATTTAATAAACCACTCTTTTATCATTTTATTTGATGTTGGAGAGTAAAGTGAGACATTTTACTGAATCAGAACCAGTTTCACGACAGTGCGCAAAATTTTTTCAAGATTTAAAATTTGTTGTGCTATAAATTTGGAATTCGTTTTTGTTGCATTTAAAGTTATTTCATGGAATACTCAAAACTTACTGTCTTAAGTAACTGTCCTTTGGTATTGCAGGCTCTTTTTAGTGAGGAAGCGAACGAACACCAATTGCTTCCGTTCTGCAATTCCTGCTGCCGTTCCATGCTGTCTTTGCTGTGTGAATTTGGAACATCATATGTGGGGTTTTCATTTATTTGTTTTATTTCAATAATTTAAGTCATTTAAAAATGTACATGTACAATATACGCATACATAATCTTTTGTATGTATTTCAGTATAATAGGTATACACAAAACTGCATAAATATTAAAATGTTCAAGAAACGCATTACAAAATGCCATGCCAAAGCGTTCGCAGCAAAAATCGCGTACGCGTCCAAGGAAACCCTTAATATTCAGTAGAAGTTTCGAGCAATAGCGTACATTTTCTATTGTTGTTTCATACATTGACGTTTTACACACTTATTGTTCTGTCTGACATTTTAGCTAAGTTGTTTGTTATTATTAATAAATGTTTTTCATTTGAATGCTACGGTTGGTGAGTTGGTTTTTTTTTGTTTTGCTTTTCTCTCGTGTTTATTGGTAGGTTGGTTACCCTTTCTGCTTGATACAAAAATTCAATGCCTAATACATCAGATGCCTCACACACTATTCCCGCTATAGTGCGCGAGCGATTGCTCATAACAATTTCTAATACATATGATAATAATTTCATCCGCGACTGTTTACATCTCTATTCTCGGTATACATATGCATACATACATCAATGCATATCTGTTTAACGACTGCGACTAATTTACGAATTAAAGATTTCCACATAGTTCGCTGGATATAGACCCACACGACCATTCATGCGTCCCTTGCACCAGCCTTGTTCGTCCTCATCTTCAAGCTTCTCAAAGACTTCACCTGCAAAAAGAGGGGGAGAGATATCAACAATTGTATATATATAACAGTATCCAATATCACGCACCTTGTTTAAATGTGAGCTCGTCGCTTTCAGCGCCCTCGTAGTCGTACAATGCTTTAACGGGCACGCCCGGCTCACCATTGTCGACCAGCACGTTGTCAGGCCTCATCCCACTCCTCCTCTTCTTCGAATGGGTTTGCATCGACTTTGCCGTTGCCATTGCTACAAATTTAAATCAATTAGTTCAATGTAAATGAGCGCATTCAGAGCGATGCACAGTGGTTCGATGTGTCGAAAATCGTTGCAAAAATAATTACTATTGAGCAAATTCCCTTTTCAAAAGCCAGTCGTGTGTGATTCCCTGAGAAGAATATCAAAATATTAGTATGGCCTGCGCGTTCTCCGACATGAAACCAATTGAAAACATGTGGGATAACCTTGCACGTCGTGTTTATGCTGGCGGACGTTTTGAAAGATCGAATCGATTCTTTACGTTTTTAAATAGTGCTGAAGGTTCGGTACCCAGACTCCAACCCGGCGTAAATTCTAAGGCAAAGTTTTGAACTTGGTTCACTGTTTGTTGATCTTTAAAACATTTGTTAAAATGGAGACATAATCTGCTTTACTTTTGTCTAGAAGGACGTCAATTAATAGTTGAATAGAAAGGACTCATAAGTCTAGAAATTTATCCCGAGTGATGACTCCAAAAATTCAAGAGAAGAAAAATACTACAAATCCGTTTTTCTGCTACATCTTGAAAACAAGAGCTGGTAGAACAAATCCAACAACCATATCCATATGATACAGTTTATTTGGGTTGGGTTATTGTTAAGGCTTTCGAATTTTCTGAATTCGTGGCTATTGCGTATGTTTTAAAAACATATGCGAGGATTGTTATGCTATTTTTGAACTGGATTTTGTTTTGATTCCTTCTCTAAGTTATAATATGCCGAACTTTAATATGGTTTAAAAACAAAAATGGACCTCAACTATTACGTAGGGTACTATTAAAGGCACTACATACATACAAAAAAACATCTAATACAAACTATTTTTTTTGTTGGATCCAATGTCAGCTGCCAAGAAAAATAGTTTTTGAGTCACATGTGCCATCTTTTATATGTATAAATTTTTGCTCTCAACCGTATAGCTAATTTAGAAAACGTATAGCTAAATTTCAATATATGTATATGTTCGCAAACTGATCATACTAAAATCTGGTAAAAAAGTTTAACGTTTTTAGCATAACCGTTCTCACAACGTTTTCATGTACGAGCGCTAAGTATCTTATTATTATTTGTGTTGTTTACTTTTACTTTTGAGACATTGTTCAATTCTGCGAAATCAACCGAGGTTTGTTTTCATTTATAGCTTATCTGACAGCATTAACCGTTTTCAACCAAATTTGTTTTAATGTAAGCTGCATTGAGTGACCTTATAGAAAACAAGCCACAAAGTTTAATTTTGTTCTTTAGAAATAAATCAGAGATCTGCAAGAGTGCCTGTTTTTAGGACTGATTAAACTTGTCCGTCCGTCTGTCCTTCTGTCCGTCTGTCCGTTGTGTCCGTCTGTTTCTAGGAACTAGTCCCCAGTTTGGAGCTCAACAATTCGTGGTGTTTTAGTTAGGAAAAACTGTTTTGTTCTCAATATTACTCTCTAAACACGGTCATGGTTATTTTTTTTAAGCTGATCTCGAAGTTTGGTCGAAGTCGTAACCGTTGAGAAAGTATTTCAAGTGTATGAAAACTTCGGTGCAGACGAAGTTAGCTTTCCTTTCCTTTTGACTGCATCAATACTCGCTTTAAATGCGTAAGCGGTGTATTTTGCGACTAAGTTTCTCGGTTGATCATCTATCAAAGTGGTTGTATCTGTAGCATAACTTTTATTGCTCTCGCTCCCTTCTCTTTTTCTCTTTCTTTGAAAAGCAACGGCAAATGCCCTTTAGTTGTTGTTGTTATCTCACGAGAGAGAGACAAATGAAAGAGAGAGAAAAGTCAATAGGTCGTTTTTGGTGTGATTCCATCAACACTCGCTCTCTTTTTGTGGAAGTAAACAAAATTATTGGCAGACACTCGGGTGTGAAAAATGTCAAGTACGAATGCGGTACATTTGTAGTTGCGGTGCAGTTCTCTGATACAAACTACTGGATTTTAGCCTCTCTGTTGCAAAAGTTAGCCTTTTTTTGTAAACCTTGGCTTTTGGAAATTAAAAATAGTTGAAGTGTTTTCCCATCCAACTTTTATTATGTTAAAGTTGTTCTAATTATATTTTTATACAGTTGAAAAGTGTATTATAATTTTGCCCAGAAGTTTGTAACGCATAGAAGGAATCATCTCCGACCACATAAAGTATATATATTCTTGATCAGCATGACGAGCTGAGTCGATTAAGCTTTGTCCGTCCGTCTGTCCGTCCGTCCGTCTGTCCGTCCGTCCGTCTGTCTGTTTCTACGCGAACTAGTCCTTCAGTTTTAGAGCTATCGAGCTGAAACTTTGCACAGAGTCTTCTTTTTACTGCACGCTGCTAATATGGCGGAACCGACCGGATCGGATAACTACTTCTTGTAGCTGCCATACAAATGTTCGTTCGGAAAATGGGTTTTAGTGAGAAAAACTGGTTTGTTCTCAATGTTATCGCTCTCAAACACGGTCATGGGTAATATGTCATGTTTTTAAGCTGATTTGCGAAGTTTGGTCGAAGTCGCTAACCGTTGTGACAAGCTATTTCAAGTGTATCAAAACTTCGGTACAGATGAAGTTAGCATTGCCTTTCTCGTTAACTATAAATTATAATTGTGATGGTTTACACTTTAATATCCTTGCAAAGGGTATTATAATTTAGCCCAGAAGTTTGCAACGCATAGAAATATTCATTTCCGACCCTATAAACTATGTATATTCTTGATCAGGGTGACAAGCTGAGTAGATTGAACTTTGTCCGTCCGTCAGAAGTATGCAAAGCATAGAAATATTCATTTCCGACCCTATAAACTATGTATATTCTTGATCAGGGTGACGAGCTGAGTCGATTGAGCTTTGTCCGTCTGTCTGTCTGTCCGTCTGTCTGTTTCTACGCAAACTAGTCTCTCAGTTTTAAAGTTATCGAGCTGAAACTTTGCACAGAGTCTTCTTTGCGCAGAGTCTGCAGTAAACACTGCTAATATGTCGAAACCGACCGGATCGGATGACTATATCTTATAGCTGCCATAGGAACTATCGGTCGAAAAGTGGGTCTTTGTGAGAAAAACTTTTTTGTTTTTAATGCGACGTCTCCCACTTCAGCGATTATTAATATTGTACGCTTTCACATAGAATTGGAAGTTTTTGTCAAAATCGGATGACTATATCTTTTAGCTGCCATAGGAACTACCGGTCGAAAAGGGGGGTTTTAAGGAAAAAACTTTTGTGTTTTTAATGTTAACGTGTCTCATTTCAGCGATTATTAAAATATAGCTGCCATAGAAACTATCGGTCGAAAAATATGTTTTAATGAGAAAAACTTTTTTGTTTTTGATGTTAAAGTGTCTCACTTAGCAATTATTAATATACTTGCGCTTTTAAAAAGATTTGGAAGTTTTGGTCAAAATCGGATGACTATATCTTATAGCTGTCGGAGGAACTATAGGTCGAAAAGTTGGTTTTATTTAGAAAAATTGTTTGTTTTAATGCTGGCGTTCCTAAACTCTGATGTATTAAAACATTTGCAGGGGTATAAAAACTTCGGCAAAGACGAAGTTAGCTTGGCCTTCTCGTTTTTACTTTTTTTAATTTTTCGAACCAAACTTTATCCAATCAGATTAGGTCCAGTTTGATATCAGTTTGGAATGGACATAATTTTGGTCTCGGACCCGGTCAAGCAGTTAGACTATATTTTAAGCTCAGATGAGCTATGCCAGCTGTTCCATAAATTTGTTTAAATTATGATATTATCTGAATAAAGAAATTTGATTAATCTCTAATTAAAATCTCTTCACTATTTGATATTTGCAACGAGCTTTCGAAGAACTTGACACTGTGCGACATGTCTCGACACCATCTACATGTGTAACCAACCAGTCGAGTGTAATCCAACACAATACCAACTGTTTCAACTTACGTTACGCTCGAATTGCGATTCGATGATGCCGCTGCTGTGGCTGCCGCCGCTGCTGCTGCTGTTGTCGCCGTACCGGCAGCCGCTGCTGCTGACGTTTTGGCTTCAACTGTTGTGGAAGATTGTGTTATTGCCTGTTCACTCTTAACGCTCGCTTTGCTATGAACGCTGGCGCTGGTATTCTTCTTTAGACTATTCGTAGAGGGATATTCCTGCAAAGGGATATACTTTAGTTACAGCAATGTCAACGTGGTATCCTTTTTGTATTGGCTTACATGCACATCCTCGGCCACAGGACGCTGATTAATGAGCGTTATGGGTGCGGCCGGTAGTGCTTCTTTTGATTTGTTACCCTTGGCTATGTCACGGAACTCCTCCGTATATTCCTTTTGAACAAGACATTGTACAAATATTAACTTAAGCATAATGCCATAAAGGTAAACAAACAAAACTCACCACAAATGCTGGCCAGTTCATGGCCATGTTAATACCATGATTGTTTGACCACCATTTTAAGTCCTTTTGTTGGTCCGCATTGTTGATTGTATGATAGAATTCCTCATAGATTTGGGGCAGGCTTAAAGAAAAGATACAAATGGGGGTTAATAAAAGTTTTGAATGGAAGTAGCTGATGCTAATTGTGGGCTGTGTTCTACCTATTCCAGACTGTTACATGAGCACCAGTGTAGTTTTCACAGAGAAATTCAACCTATATTTGTGGTCAATGTGGTTAATGGATTGAGGTTGAATTTTGACATGACAAAACGCCCACGGACATAAGGCCCATATGAAAAATTTCGATCACTACTTTGAAATATAATTCCAAATTTTTCTGGGCCTTTTGACCGGACATAAAGCCCATGGGTGTAATGTCCGTATTCAAATTTAAGTGACATTAAATACACAGTGCTGAATATAAAATTTAACACATTTTTGTTTTCCACAGAGTGTTTACAATTTTACTCCTTTAAAATGGACATAGAAACAGGGTTCGGAATTGCTCTCGGGAGCCAGCTCTCAGGAGCCAGCTCTCGCTCTCAGCTCACTACACTCGGCTCCTGGCTCTGAGCTGAGAGCCACAACACTCGGCTGTGAGCTGTGAGCCACAGCTCGTGAGCTGGGAGCCATCAACCGGCTCTCGGCTCGCGAGCTGGGAGCCATCCACCGGCTCTCGGCTCGTGAGCCCCAGCTCTCTGTTCTACGCCGGGAGCCACAGACTGTGTGTTTCGCGAGTTATTTTATCCCATTTACCGTGACCGTCGACTTTTAAAATCGCGAAATAATACCAAAGAGGATTAAAAATAGTAAAAAAATGAAGAACGTTAACACCAATCAAGTGAAAAATCCTGGAAGGATCAATGCATGAGCGCAATATGCAGCTAACGGATCTCCATGGTAATAAGACCGCTAAATACTTAAGAAACTGCTTTTAAAGTTTACAAATGACCACACATAATAACATTGCCATGAATTTGAAGATACTGAACCGCGATAAACACCATGGAAAACTATGCTAAAGAATATGGTCAAGATCATAAGAGTCTTTTTAAACCACTTTCCGTTACTGACAAATCATTAAATCGCGCAAAAATACCAAAGAGGATCAAAAATAGTCACAATTCCAAACAAATTGTACTCCCTATCAAATGAAAAATGCTAGGATCAATGCATAAGAGCGATTCGCAGCTAATGGTTCTCCATGGTAATAAGACCGCTAATTACTAAAGAAACTGCTTTCCAATACCATAAATTATAATAAAATAGTAATGATTATGGCACTACAGAACCGCGATATACACCATGGAGGACCAATGCTAAAGAATATAGTCAAGATCACAAGGAACATTTCAAACCACTTTCCGTTACTGACAAATCATTCAATCGCGAAAAATACCGAAGAGGATCAAAAATGCCCTCCCAATAAATCATATTAATTCTTGACCAGCGTCAACAGACGAGTCGATATAGCCATGTTTGTTTTGCATCACAGTTCAAGACATATTGCGTTTTTATTCTTTAGCATGGATCTTCCATGGCGATTGTCGCGGTTCAGTATTGTCATAAACAGGGCATCGTAGTTCTTTGTTGACATTGAAAAGCAGTTTCTTAAGTAATTAGCGTTTTTTTTTACCATGGAGATCCCTTCGCTGCGAATGGCGCTCATGTATTGATCCTGGCACTTTCCACTGGTTTGAAGTACATTTTGCTTGGCATAGTTACTATTTTTGATCCTCTTTGGTATTTTTCCGCGATTGAATGACTTGTCAGTAACGGAAAGTGGTTTGAAACGATTCTTATGACCTTGGCCATATTCTTTAGCATTGGTCTTCCATGGTGTTTATCGCGGTTGAGTATTGTCAAATTCATGGCAATGTTATTATGTGTGGTCAATTGCTTACTCGAAAAGCAATTTCTTAAGTAATTAGCGGTTTTGTTACCATGGAGATCCCTCATTAACGAATTGCGCTTATGCATTGATGGTTTTCCAAGCATTTTTGACTCTGTCCACTTTAGGCCGCTGATATGCAAGAGACATCTAGTTCGTTTTCAAATTAAAGCGCCATATTTCTGGCTATAATTTCAAAATTTTTATTAAACTGGGCAAAAAGTCCGACGAGATGTGGGCCTTATGTCCGAATATAATGTGGACATAAGGCCCATAACATTTATAAATTTAATTTCGATGCATACTACGATTAATTTTGATATGGGCCTTTTGTCCGTGGGCGTTTTGTCATGTCACCCAACCTCACTACTGGATAGCATCTACATCTTAGCAGCAGGCAAAGTTCTGCATTAAGGATGCTCCCACAAACCATCGCACACAGGAGTAGCGATGCAGGAATAGAAAAATTGAAGAAGCATCAACATTTACACTAGCGATTGTCAACGAGAGCGAGGATAGAGCTTCGATCTGCTACCTCATCGAAGCCTAGCCAGCGACTAAAGGCTTGTTTACTCCTGGCCTCAGCTTCGGCATGCGTTCGGCTCGTGTATGTGTAAATAGCGAAATGTCTTCGCCCCCTGGGGGCATCAGGTATCAATCGCTGATCTACACGGATGGATGCAAGAAGGCTGGGAGCATAGAATACAGAATACAGAGGAAAACTACAGAGAGAAAGTAAATATAAGTTCTATGCAAACCTCCGCGATCAGTGCAGAAAGCACTAGATACATTAATCATGACGATCTAATGGTTACACAGCCAACAAGGCTAAGAACGAAACGAAGACGTCGAATGGACTTGCTTAAGAAGTCGTCATCAGGCTCATGAATGAAAGAATGTAGAAATTTCACACTTCTCTAACTGCCAATAACTTGGCAATATCTTTCAGGATATCAAAATGCATGTGCAAGGAGGGTAAGAACAATCTAAACCATACCACCACTGAAAGGGCTGCGGAGTGGGAACACACACTGGGCACTGCCTAAGAAGTTAGACTAGGCATTATCAAGGACAATAATTGAAATAAAACCTCTACCGCCACCAGAACTTAAACTAGTCAAGCTATGACGACGTTTGCAACATCCTTGGATTAGAAAGAGGCTTTATCAAGGTATTTGACGGTCTCTGCATAATTAACTGACGGAAGCCTGGCTCTCTCCACCCTTTTTCAAAGTCTTTGTGGATAAAGACACAATTCCCAGGATCAAATAGTCAAAAGTTAGGCTACTTAAGGCCATCGTGGACAGCTTCTGGTGCAAAGACAATGAGATATAGGACCACAGGCACAATGCAACGTTGCAATCCCAGTATGGTCAGGGATATACAAAACGTGCCTAAACCGCTGTTTTTTCACAGGCAGCCATACTTCCATGACCAACCCAGACACCAGCACCAGCATCTTAGCAGCGGGAGCAGCCTGTGAGTTGTCCTGGAAGGAAGGCCTCTGCCATAACTAAGACTCGAGCTACTCTGCCGCTGATGCATGCCTTAAATGCGAACACTCCGGCAGATTCCACCCACCTTACACTAATTAAATGCATCATAAGGTTGAGACTGGGCCAGGAGAATTCCATAATTGTCTATTAACCCACTACCTTCTCATCCCCTTTCTTTTTTTAATTTTCTTTCTCAGTAATCGAAACCCTGGGGCGCCTGGCGGCATCGCTAACAGATTGACTTAACTAAAGGCTATTGTAAGTTACTTTTAAACACTTCCCAGCTGGTTAAGCCATCTTCTTATTGAAATATTTTTGACCTTACCCTTAAATTTTGCAAATTTTCGCAATTCTTTTTGACTGATTGACCTTTACATCCTATTTGCCCGTCTACAGTAGTAATGCTTTCCGATGCTTTCAAAGCATCCTAAAGCCTCGTTGGTTACCCCTATCTTCTTATTGAAGTAATTTTGATGCTCATATTTACCTTTGCACTTTGGTGGGATCAAGACACGCGTGCACATTAAATAAGATATCCTTGAAGAACTGTAAACGCGTCTTCTCCATGGTTTGGCACTTTTCAAACACAGATGTCATATCCTCAATATAAACCGAATTGTATTTGGTGATTTCGGCAATAGCTTGCTCATATTTCTCGCGGCATTTCTGCACTTGATCTTTGGTCTTTTGCACGCGATCATGCATTTTCTTCACCTTTAAATGATTGGACAATTAATAGAAATCATATTATGTAATTATTTTTCATATTTCTCACCTGATCCGGTGACAGCGAGCTGTCGGCATTGGCATTGCGCTCTTGATTGGTAGCACTGCGCTCTGTTTTGCAGGCCGAATGATAATCGGCTTTGGTCTTCTCCACCTTGGCTAATAGTTTGGCCCAGGGTTTCTGTGCCTTCTTGAACAAATCCTCCAGATCTTTGCGCTCCTTGATTTGCATAAGTGTGTGATGGAAGTTATCCTTTTGCCAGGTCTTAATCTGACTGTTGACATCATTGCACAGATTATCTTTGATTTTCATGTGCACATCGGAAACGCGCTCCGATTCGGTAAGAACACCCTTCCAGGCTGCCTCGGTGGTGCCATATTCAGGACCTGATAAATGGTTAAACAAAGATTTTATGAGCAATTAGAGGTTGACGTCATGCGTTGTACTTTTTTATCTAATCAGCCAAAGCCAGTCGGGAAGCGTGCTTGAGTAGGTGTGCGTCGCATATTTTTGGCATGTTTTATGAAGCGCTAACAAAAACTTTTTTATGATGCTCTCGTCTTATAATTGGAAATTGGGAATGCACGAAGCTTGCTTTGATGATTTGACTAACGACTCGCACGATTCTACTTTACTCAATGGGCAACCCCCCACTCACACACACACAGAAAATTGAGACGCTTAACACAGAAATAACTCGTTCTATTTTTCTTGTCGCATTGATTTTTGAAACCATTTCAAGCTATGCTCTTTTGATGGCTGGTTTGGATCGTCTCTCGCCTCTAACTCTGGCTAGACGCAAACTAGGCAAATTCCAAGCTAAAAAAAAAACGCAGAGAAGAAGACGTTTTTGCAATTGGTTATTGCTGGGTTACTGTGAAAGTGGATGGACATGGCCAAAAGAGCCATCCATGCAGAGGCGGTCAGCAATGAGGCAAAGCGGTTGCCAACTTTGCAAACGCGTCGGCCGCTGTACTCGATTTCATTTCACAAACATTAGACAGACTACGCACATTGGGCCGGATATACACTGAAATTGGTCAGCGGACCTAATTAGATGGAGATTGGAATTTTTGGGAAAGAAGAAGTTTTGAAGGAACACAGAAATCAGAAAAAGAATCGAGTTTCTGCCAGTTAAAAGAGGGTTGCCTTTTAAATTTCTAGTTTTGGCTAATGCATGACATACACTTCATAGCATGATGTTCTGTTGTTCGGGACGGAAGTCGAATTTCCCGCCCCCAAACTTATGTATCTATGATAAGTAGGGGGCGGAAAATTAGATTCATGTATCTATCGGCAGTTACTTGGATTTTAAACACAAATCGAAGAAGAAGATTATCATCTAAACTCATACATTTAAGCCAGTTTCGCGAATTGGTGTACCTTTCGATCTTCATCATCTGTACATGTATTTACCCTTGTTCATAATAATCGAAACTTATAAGAAAATTTTGTAAGAAAAATTTACGCCATTATTTTAAAACTTTTAATCTTTATCTTCTGTGTAGTTATCCGTCTCAAAGAAATCTTAACTCAATATAACTCTTTTTTGTGTACTGTTTTATCAATTTACACCTACCATTTACCCGTCTTCATAATAATTTAATCTTATTATATTGCATATTTTCGGGTTTGTTTTTAACCGATTGACCTTCACATCCTATGAAAAATTAGCAAATTTAGTGGTCATTTAAATATATTTTAATGAGTTTTCCGTTATTCGGGGCGGACACGAATCTAATAAATCAGAGATTATTAAAATCGATCCAGCCGTTCTTGAGTTAAAAATAGTGTTGCCAACCCGACATTGTTTTAATTATATAGATGACTAGCTCACATATTTTATTTCAGTGTTGGAAGCCGGTACTGAATCGACAAAAACCAAAACCTTATAGTTCCAGCAAATATAAAAATAACGTAAAACGTTAAAATAATAAATTCTTTTTTTTAGCATATACTTTCTAGTTTGGTTAATATCGTTTCCATATTGTTTACCGTATCAAATTATCATCAGCACACTTTGTTGCTTGCACACTTCAACACAAACTGCAAATTCCATTAATATCAGTTATACACGAAATAATCATTTGGGGACTACTAGGAACGCTGTAACTGGAACTCATTCGTGTAATTTCCGTTTTCAGGACAGCCGAAAGGAATGCAATGTGTTTGAAGGTGTTCCCCAATTTAATTAATCTTATTTATTTATTGAGAGTCGACAAAAAAGTGCTGTCAACTGAAATACAAATGCGTTACAAAAAATTTTATGAGCTAAGAAAGCCTATCAAGGAGATTCTAATGATATTACAAACTAATAACAAGTCCGACACGGTGGAGGAATTTTATTGGCCCGTCCGACCAGCTTTGCCTCGATTCACAGCCAAGTGTAGTTAGAGACATTATTAGAACTAGCAAAAAATTTGATTATATTGCGGCTGGGAATCCGATTGAAAATCACTGCCTGTCCGTTTGTCTGTGCGCATGAATGCTCAGACCTAATCGATTTAAGTGTAAACTTGCAGGCAAATCAAGTTTATTTATAAAAATTTTACCACGCCCCTGCCTTCTCGCACTTTGGAATAATCATTATACAACCCCCCCCTAACTAAATTCCTTTACCCCACCCCCGCCCCCGCTCGCTGCATCCCCAAAACACATTAATTCACCGATTTTCTTACTTGTTATTAAGTTACATTTTAAATTTCTTTTTACCTTTAAATTTTTTTATTTATTTTTAATTTGTATTTTGATCAAACAAATTTTTTCCTTTATTTTTCATAATCAGGTTATTTGCACCATTAAAACTTATTTCTCAATTTTGGAGGGCTATTTGGGAGTTACATTCGGGTGTGTCTCAGAAATCTCTAAAGGTTTTCGTGTAAATTTCATATTAAAGCTGTTTGAATTTATATGCTAAGGCAAGGTATACTAAACAAGGTAGGTCCACTCACTCTCTCTTTCTCTTGACAACTTGATAAATTTCAGTCAGTAACCCAGCGGCGCAAATTGCCATTACAAAATGGGTTACTCCTGCGTTACTTTGCCATCAGTATGAAGGAAATACTCCCATACAATCTGCATTACTTTGCCATATGCATGGCCGCTTTGTAAACGGGCTGCCGACAACCTGCATTACTAGGTATTAAGGATGTATGCCAGAGCCGAACTTCCCATTACGGATGCGTACATTATTTTTAAAATTGTAATGCAGAATGTTTGCAGTCTGTTTGTTTTCGATTACTATCTCTCTAACGTAAATCAGCGATTGTAGTGCCTTACATTTTCGACAGTCGTAATGCATATTTTCTACAGAACACGTTGAGCTCTGCGCCGCTGGGAATGTACGGAGTTCTGAGAGAGCGAGTGAGCCTACCTTGTTTAGTATGCCTTGTGCTAAGGGGTAAAAAAAAGTTGAGCGATTTGAAACCGCCTGCTAAAAGCTAAGTAGATTTGATGCGTACGGTATTCCTTCCTCATAATCTAGTCGCCTGTCGGATTCTTGGCACTTCGCCAATGAAATAGTCGCAGTTTAGTTCGAAGTTCAATCACTAGATATTTCCAGGACACCCCTGAATGAGCAAATGCTACAGTGATGAAATTCATTATTTCTTTTTCCTTATAAATTGTATTTTTGTCAATTTGAGTTTATTTTTGTTAATTTTTCTTTATCAAGGGTTTAGCTTGGACGTCCGATGCCGTCAGAGCAGAGGGCAGTCGAGTCATGGTAGTGGCAGAATCAAGTAAAATATCGAAATTGTTATGTTATCAACTCCACAGCTGACTAAGCGGACGCTGTGCCATCCAAGTTTTGTTCCTCCCAAAAAAACGAATCCCAAAGGGGTTTGCAATACCATTGGAAAAACAAAAACTCGTGTTTGTTTGTTTTTTAATAAGCACGTAAAAAACATTGACCTCGAAATGTCTGTTAAAAAAAAAAAAAAAAAACGTTCAAAATTGTTTTTGGTTCTTTTTTGTGGTTAAGTTGTTATTTTGAACCACTAAACACGAAAATCGTCATGAAAATGTCTATAATTGATTATTGTTTTTATCGATTTCCTAAGCATTTGGCAGTCGTTCCGTTTGTTTAACCTTTTGATGGATCCCAAACATATTTAAAGGAATCGTGGAAAATCTAGATTTTTAACTAGGAGGAAAAGTAGCTTTAGAAAATTACGGGTTTTCTCGGGTTTTCGGGTAATTATATAAACGGGTTTTCGTTTACACACTATTTACATTGTCAATACGGGTTTGTCTTGACCATTCTATTTGCAGTGTCTGTCTTCGTTCGTTTTGGTATGATTACTACTTATCGTGTTCTCTATATACAGTGTGATCACTGATCATAGTCTCTATCTTAAAAATACCTCAGATCTAATCTATCTAAGGGCCGTTTTCTCATGTTGCTGTTTTTGCAAATCTAGGTGGATTTGCTGTATTTGCTTTGCTCATGTTCATGGTTGGTTAAACTTGATACCCATATACCAAAATCGTTAGTGTTGGATAGTTGATTTTAAAATGGTCCAATTTCTTAAAAAGTAATTTAATGTGCTTTTATCATTCATATACAACGTTAAAATGAGATAATCTATTGAATTCGGCGATATTAAGGCTTATGTTGCAAATTTTGCTTTAAATTAATCAGTTTTTGTTTTGCATCTGGCTGGCTTGAGGTCGGTGGAGAGTTACAATTTAATGTAATCAACACAAATCAACTGAGATTAATTACAACAATTTGGAATTTTTTGTTTTTTTTGTATTTCAATAGGAAACCGTTTTTTTTTTTTTTTATTGCAAACATTATGGCGTGCCGTCCATTATTTTATATTTATATGGATTTTAGCGACCTGTTTTTTGTCAAAGTTTTTCATCTGGCTGGTTTGATGTCGGTGGAGAGTTACAATTCAATGTAATCAACACAAATCAAAAAACCCATATAAATATTAATCAGTTTTTGTAAAATAGCTACATTTCAGGTCCAATTTGCAACAAGAATAAATCTGTCGATTTTGAGATCTACCAAATAATAAAATCACTGGTCAATAGTTCAGATTTTTAAATAGATCATTTTTATTGAACCGAACCGAAATCTTGGGTTTGGAAAAAGTTCAGGTTGATCACTTTACCTCAGATTTGGATAGATTTATTAACTTATATTATCGTTAAGAGCCAACTGTGTAAAGAGAATCGGAGTATTATTGACTTCCGCATCACTTGTATTAGATTCTGTTGATGAACTATAATCTTGAGCCCCTTGCTGTTTTGGGCAAACAGGTTGGGCTAACTAAGATGTATGTGGTATTTTGAACGAAACCACTAGGGAATATTCAACATTTCGAAAACTCAACGAAATTGTTCTGTTATCAAGCAAACCAAAATATAACAAAAAAAAAATTTATGATTTCAAATAAACAACCACATAGCCATCCAAACTTATAGGCACAATCAAAACTTATAAACTTTGTTGGTGGAATACTCAAAATATAAACGATAAGCTTTGTGCAATGTCGTTGAAATAGCGGAGTCGAAAATATGTAAAATTTATTTGGATAATTTTTGAATTAAATTTGTCGTCTAGCTTTGTCAATCACAAAACAACTTAACCAGTTACCAAATAAATTTGATGCAGGAACTTAAAACCCATAGATTGAAATGTTAACTATGCCTCATACGACGAATAATTAAACATTTAAACCAAGTCGATTTTGCATGAACTTGAAACCGTTCATTTTTTACTTAAATGTCAATAACTTCTATATTCTTGGATGGATTTTAAAGAAAAATGTGTCCTTGTATAATAAATTTTACAGTTTTTTTCGTGGTTAAAATCGCACTTAAGATCTAGCTTTTTCAAAAAAATGTTTAATTGAATGCAATTTTGTGGGTTTGTTTTTTAACCGTTTTTCGTTGTATAATTGTGGTGTAAATTCGGGTTGATGTTCGCCCGTTTTCCCTTCCTGCAGTCAAAAAACTTTTTGGTTCAGATTTTCTCCTACGCGTTTCGGCAATTATATTGCCTTCTTCAGGGGGTCTGAATATTTTAAAATTATAAAGACATTATAACCCCGAAGTCAAACGTAAATTACATATGAAATGACTGCCAAATGGTCGGGATCGAAAATGCTGTAAACTAGTAAATATTATCGTATCAATTCAATGACAACTATAGCAGAACTAACCTAGAATAAAAATTACTAAGTAAGTTGAAGCTAAAATCTATGAAACTGGTTTATGAAAGTGTCAAATCGCATCTGGAATGACTTAAAAGTATAGTAAGTAAAGTATAACTTAAAGTATCCAGAAATGGAAATACAAAGCCAGTCCTCTACTTGACTAAAAATTCCAATTATCAATGCCTTAATCAAAGCCCTTTAAAGCTTTATTTACATTTTTAATTAGTTGCACGTCTCATTTAGTACCACAGTGCCATGCCACTGCGTTTGGTTGACAGCAATACAAATAGCAACAGCAACAACTGGTAAAAGAAAACGAGGCAACAAAAAAGCCCATTAATAGCTTAAGCCACTTATCGCACAACAGTCAACAACAATAACTAAAACAACAAAACCCGCAGAAGAAATGCTCAGAAATGATGTACAAAATGCGGTAAATAAGAACAGCTACCTGCTGCTCCATAAAGAGTAAACACTCTCGCTTACCTTTCTCAATGAGTTCACCCCATTTCTTTGACCAGGTTCTTAAACTTTTAGCATATCCCTTTTCAATATCAGCTCGCTCCTGTATCAGTTGCTGTAGGTCATTGCAGAGTCTGTGAAAAAATATAAAAAAAGAGATACAAATCAGAAACTTGTAACCGGTTCCAGTTGATTTTTGCTGGCATTGACCCCCCAACAACTGCTCTACTGTTTTACAGGTTCATCACTCACTTGTAGCCATCCTCGATGCGTTTGGTGGTTCGTTTGTAATTGCCAGGCTCCCAGAAGGAATCACTTCCAGCCTGCAGAAGCTGATCATCACTGTGGTGGGACATTTCCTGTAATTGTAAACCAAATGCAAATTAACAAGTGGGCACAACACATAACAGAGACAACAATTGGTGCTCTTTGTTTATAAATTAATTGCCAATTTTAAGCATAAACAGATGAGTCTATCCAAGGCCAGAAGAACAATATTTAAGCATAAGGGAGAATTAGTTCGCCTTCATTTGATTCAAATCGAAATCGACACAACTTTTAATAACAACATCCGGAGATAAGTTTTATATCTAAGGTGTTTGCTATTTTAATCAGAGATTAAAATCGTAACCGAAACAGTAAGCTTTAACCGCTAAAAACACTTTAAAAATTGTAACCGAACAAAGGCGGTTATCAGTAATGAAACCAAAACAAATGGATGGGTTAATTTCGGGGCTTCCTCTTCTAGTTAAAAGTACGATAAACGTGAATTTTAAATATGTAAAAATGATTCTGGCACACCGTCATCTTGACAGCTTGTCAGCTTGGCGCCGGTTACTTAACAAGTTGCTCTGTGATCTTGACAGTGGATGGAATAGAGAAATTAACAATTTTTATTCGCGATTTTATTTTTGAAAGGTTGTTTGTGCACTGTTTCGTCCTTTATTGCTTAGTTAAATTCTGTACCGTTTTTAAGACAAAGTTGATGAAGAGTACAAAATGAGAGAGAAAAATTATGAATTTACATTTTTGTAATTTTAAGTATAAAGATGTGTCTTTTATGACTTGCTACTTAAAATTGATTTGTAAGCAAAGCCTTTACGACGTCAAAGCGAAACTCTAAATAGTCTACGAGATAAAAAGTTGCAAATCCCAATCAGAAGCTCACAACTTCAAAGTGCAATAAAAAGAAAACGGCAACTAACCAGACGAAATCCAGCGAAGGTATTTGTATTACCATCATACCCTTTCAGAATTTTTTCTCACTTCCCAATTTTTGGGTGTTTTGTTGTATTTCGCATGTTGGTGAGATAATTAGTGAAATTGTATGTACTTGCAAATATATTGAGCCCTAACCGCGTAAGTAACGTAAGCGTCAAATAGAAAATTTTACAGGAGAGAGTTTTTCCATTTTTTTTTTTCGTACATGCATGGCAGATTTTTTTTAAGAAATAAATGTAGTTCACATTATCTAACTAATATTACAAATGTGATAGTTTGTTTGTTTGAATGTTTGCCCGTTTGTTACTCAATCACGCCCAAATGGCTGGACGGATTTGAATGAAATTTGGCACTCAGATAGTTGATTTTCTTGGACTTGAACATAGGCTATATAACTTTTATTTAAATGGACGAAAAAACAGTGAAATTCGTAAAATTATTAGAAGAGTATTTATGAAAGCGCTTTTACGCACAAATGGCTGAAAGCATTCGGATAAAACTTGGCAAACAGATAGTTGATAACCTGGACTTGAACACAGGCTATGTAACTAATGGTCAAAAAACCGCGAAATTTGCAAATGACAATGCAGGAATCAGTAAATAGAAGTGTTGATCCAATCATTAAAAATGTCGCGAAATTTGCAAAGTTTTTATAGCACCTCAGACTATTATGAAGATTGGATAAATGCCAATTGAAGACGCATCTATAAGAGATGTAGATTAAAAACCGAGAAAATTGCCAAATTAAGGCGTAGTCCAAAATATTGCGAATTTTGTATATATAGCAACAAAAACCCCGGTTTGAATACTACTCTGTACTCAAACTATTGGTTACTGTGTTAGAAGCGGGGAGGAAATCTCTCTCACTAACATTAGAAAAGCCAAGATTGGGGAACACAACACAGTCACAAAGGTACTGGCAGCCAGCATTGTTCTTATGTGTGCCGGATTTTGCTGTCAAGTCGTTTAGGAATTCCCATAGCGATTATGGCAGCTCCGGCATGGAGTAAGAGTCGTTGGGGCCAGTACATTAGGGGCAGGTCACTGAAGATTTGGTAGAGGTACCAATGAAACAGCTGTATGACCACCTAGCCTCCTTTGTGGTGTGTTGTGTTCCTGCTTTTTGAAGTTATGTGCAAACACAACGAGACCTAGGGCCAGCGTACTATTGATGGTTTGATTATCATAAAGGTCGTTAAAGCACACACATGGGGAAAAAAAGCGCGAAATTTCCAATTTTTCTCATTTGAGTTTATATTATTAGGGACGCTAAGATTAAGACAGTTCAAAAATTATCTTTCGAGTTTAGATTATTATTATAAAAAATCGGTTAAGCCGGCTGGCAAATTGGAGGAACAGATCGATTGGTCAACTTTGAAAAATTTTCAAAGGACCTGAGATAATTATGAAGATAGGATAGGTGTCAATTGTAGACGCGTAGATAAAAGTATTGTAGTCCAAAAACCGCGAAATTTTCTTAATTTTCATTTGAATATTTAAAAAAGCGCAGATGTTGGTAAATAAGAGGCGTCGATTGAACACTCCAAAATATTCCGCAATTAGGCAATTTTTCTTATAACTTACGAATATAATGAATATTTGATGGATGTCAATGTAGACGGATAAATACGAGGTGTAGATCAAACTATTAAGGGAAGCGCAAAATATGCAAGTTTTTCATAAGACTAAAGGTTATTATGAAGACTTAATGGACGGCAGTAGAAGATGGTAAAATATTGGAAGTGATGATAAGTGTGTATATGTAGACCGAACTGTCAAATAAATCGCGTAATTTCCAAAATTGTCATTTGAGTTAAGATTTTTCGCGAATCGGTCATTCGATTTAAGCAAATTTTAACATTTGCAATAAAATAGGTGTAGATCAAACGGACCAAAGGGGGCGTAGAAAAACACGCAGGGTACCTGCTAAAATCTCTTAAAAATAATAAATACATTTTTAAGTTAGTTTTTGGTGAATTTCATATTTATATGGCGCTTATGATATTTTCGCTGTAACTCTTAGGGCGGGCTGAAATTGGAATGTGGCGCATACGTTATTTGAAATCACATTAATTTATGTTCATTTAAAAAAATGATTACATAAAAGTATTTGAAAAATCAGAAAACTTGCAAATTTAAGAATCCAATGTATAGCGAACATCTTTATCAGTTTTTTCATTTAGCGAATTTTTTACAATTGTGGAAGATCTAATGCACACAGAGGGAAAAGCCCAAGAACATTGGACTCAAAGTGAGCACAATCGTTATCAAAAACAGTGCATGAACGATTTTCCTCATTTGTATTAAAATGTTCTCATTTCAGGGAACAAAAGCATGATTTAAGTTTATATTGTTCCTTTTTTAAGAACATTTTAATCTCAACTAAATAAATGTGTAATGATTTTGGTAAAGGTAACAAACGGAAACCTTACATTCGAGGGTGCCACAAAAATCTCTAGAGATTTTGCCGACGGTTGGTTTGTAAATCTCTCGAACAATTCGTTAGATCTGTGGAACTTCTAGAGATTTCATTTTCTAATTAGAAAATCTAGTTGGAGCACAAGATGTTCCATCTCTAAAAACAGGGCTGAGTCTCCCGCCAAAAAATTTCCCTTATTTTAGATGTGGGTTAATTTTATGATTAACTGAAATTTTTTGATTGTGTTATATGTTTTATGATGCATTTATTAAATTATAATTCAATTTTAAGTTGCATTCTCCGCCAATATAATGCAAAATTTAAAAATTTCTTGGCGCCAAACATGAGGTGTTAGTTTCCATCCCTTTATCCGGTAGCTAAGTAGAGGGCGACTTCGACAAAAGGCGCTAGTGAGAAAAGAGCTTTGCAAAATCTCCCAACAAAACATTAGAGGTTTGAAACCAACCAAAAGAAATTTCCGTGGCATCTAAGAATTGGAATTCGGTTGGAATTTGGTTGGAAGAGGTTTCTGTGGCGGAGAAATGGAAGGTATTACTTACTTCAGGAAGAATTTTACGGGCTTGACTGGAAATCGAACCCTAAACCTTCCGTACTTAACGAATAACCTATTGAATAGCATGCTAGCTCATTCCGCCATTACCTACTTATGCAGCTAGACTTCTAAACTGCTACTCATACTTTTCTGTGTGAAGATTGAGTTGAGTACAACTTTGCTCATTTCAAAAACACTTTTAACATTTGTTCTTAAAAATGTTGACATCTTGTTCTTATTTTAAGTTGAAGTGAACTTATTTTCTGAATAGATCTTTACCTCTGTACAGAGTTATTCATTATAAAAAAGGTTTGGAAAACAATTCTTATCACAAAGAGCTTTCATGTTATTACAATTAGAATCGATTTTAATTCCTCAGAGTATAAAGTTTGCAGTCTAACAGGTTGGCTTAATTTTAAACTCGTTTCGAAATGTCCGTTCAAAAAGATGAAAGATGAAATCGCTGAAAGTATCGGTGCAAGAGTGCACAAGCAGAATGCTAGCGCACTCTTAACGTATAAATCAATTAGGTTAGGTTATTTTTAAAAGTTCATTATCTTTGTAAATATAAATAACTAAAAGATCCGCGATCTTTACTGCTTACTTAATGAATTTAATGTTTAATTTGTTTATCATAAATTGTTCCGTTCTACAGAATGACACAAAATGAAATGAAACAGACATTTTTAGCAACTGACTGACTGGTGACCGTCGCTCAGCCTAAACCATAAAAGATAGGAAGTTGAGATTTTCACAGTAGTTTTATCTTATGCTAAAAGTGAGTACTAAGAACGGATTTTGGAAAATTCTGTCGGGAAATGTGGAAAATTAGTGAAAAACTGTTGTATGAAACTTTTATGTTTTTCATCCGAACAAGTTCAAACTCATTTTCAAAGATCTATATGAAAATCCAATAACAACTGCATACCAATCTTCCGGAAAATTTACCTCCCCTGGGTGAAAAGTGGGCGATCAAGGTTGTTTTGGCGAAACTTTAGTGCCAGCGATTAGCGTCAAACTCATTTTCAAAATTACAAATAACAAAACTAAAAAAATGACTTTCAAATTTTGGAAAATCTATCCCCAAAGTCGGAAATTGTTGTATTAAACTTTTTGTTTATTATCGATCGATTCAAACTCTTTTCAAGATCTTTATGAAAATTCAACAATAACTGTGTTTCAATTTACTGGAAAATCCCGGAAAAGTGTCGGAAAAGTCTGTATGGAAAAAATTATTTTCATCGATTGACTTGAAACTTGGTTTGCAAGCATAGTACGCATACTTCCTTTTTCCCAATTTTGGAAAACTCCGACGAGATATAATTGAGATGTAATTTTTTATGTTTGAAAATTTGACCCAACAGCCGGAAAATTCCTGAAAATCATTGCATAAAAAAAAACTATTTTTCACCTGATTGACTTGAAACTCGGTTAATAATTAATAATAAACTAAAAAATTAGTGATTGCACTTTCCGATGTCGGAAAAACCTGCGGGATGCCCACTAGGAAGTGGTAGAATAGGTGGGTGGGAGGTGGGCGGAAAGTGGGCAGGAACTGGTGGGATGTGGGTGGGAGGTGGTTGGGTGGGATGTGGGTGAGAAGTGGATTATATCTGGGCGGAAATTGGGTGATAAGTGGGTGGGATGTAGGCGGAAAGTGGGTGGAATGTAGGTGGGAAGCGGGTGGAAGTTGTGTAAGAAGTGGATGGGGAGTGGGTGGGGTGGGATGTGGGTCGGATGTGGGAGGAGGGATGTAGGTGGTGTAACGGTGGAAAAGCAAGTATAAAACTATGTATGTATGATTCGATTTCTGGGCTCTACATAGGAATCAAATTTAGAGAATATTTTAAAAATTCACTTCAAACTGATTCTGATTTTGGTTTTATACTGTTAAAGGCGCAGCGAAGCGCGACGGGCTTTTTGCTAGTCTATTTATAGAAAAGTAAACAATTTTTTTTAGAAAATGGTACAAATTTATGGTATATCAGGAAACGTTTCTGTGTTCGCATCCGAAAAGTATGCAACATTTTAACTCGGGTATTTATTATACGATCTTGAAAAAAAATTTTGGTATTATAGATATTGCGAATATAAATGTAAGTTTTGAGTTTGAATTTGAACTCAATATCTTAAAAATTATAAGAGTTATTTTACTTTTTTAATTGTTCGGTTTTCGGGTCATAATATATCGGTTCCGTTTCAGAGTTTTAATCGGTTCTTTTCGGTCAGTTCCGGTTTTCGTTTGATTCCTGATCTCAACATAAAAATCAGTTCTCCTACTAATCAGCTTAAAAAACGTTCGACCAAACTTCCAGATCACTAAAACATACATATACAAGACCGGTTTGAGAGCATAATATTGAGAACAAAACAGTTTTTCTTATAAAACCTATTTTGAACGAACATTTGTAGGCTACAGAAGTAGTCACCGATCCGGTTGGCCGACAAAGCGCGTGAAAAAGAAAACCTGTAATTAAAAGGGGAGAGAAAAAATATAAACCAAATTTTGGTTTATTTAAAATGAGAAAAAATTAAATTTCTTTTGGATTATTTTGCTCAAACTCCTTTACCATAGATGGAAAAGTACCAAAGAAGTGCTCATTCAAGAGCTGTGACTCATTGATGGTGCTCCGATTTGTTATAACAGCGACCTCTTTTCAATAAAGCCCCTACATAAATACCATTTGTCATCTATAAAGATAACAATTGCTTTGAATATGCTCAAAATTGCTTATCGGAATGCTCCTCCATTGATTCCGTGGAATGTGATTCCGTTCAATGAAGGAGTTTTTTTGGGCAAGCCGTCAGCTGTGCGTAAACAATGCAGGGGCAAAGGCGGAGCCAAAGTAACGGGTTTTCTTATCAGCTGAGATAAGGTTAGGCCGGCCTGGGTGATATGTATTTGTGGTGTGGACACCATTGAGCACATTCCGAATCAGAGTGTCTTGATTTGGGCGTCGTCATCATCGTCAACGTAGTCAATCGACGTCGTGTTGTGGAATTATTGTCATTGTCATCATCACCCGGTTCGGTCGTCGGCTTGCATAGCTGCCTCTGCCTAGCGGTGTTTTGTTTTACTGGTTTTTAAATTTAGCTGCATGCAGTCATAACTGCTTATTTAGCATCTATATTTGACTTTGGTGGCTGTTGCCGTAGAAAATGTTCAACAGAAAGTTTTTACAAACAGGTTGACGCATAGTTCGCATATTTGTTGCCATAGATAAGCCAACTTTAAGGCAGCAGCAGCAGCAGCCATCACACTCCACACACACACACTTTCACAGAGGCTAAGATAAGCAGGTAACACATCCCCTCCCCCTTGGCACGAAACTCGTTTATCTTGAAGATTGAACTTTTTGCCTGCCGTTTTTAATAAATATTTTATCATTATTAGTTTTAATGGATAATATCCAGGCACCACCCTTACATAAGGTGGTCAAACATTCTCAATTTCACCTTCAACTTTGTTTGTTTAAATTTTAATGCGCGCCCACAAATTGCTTCCTTTTTTTGCACCAATTTAGCTAGCGAAGCGTAGAATTAACGAAGAAGAACACTTGCTGGTCGCTGGGATTTTTGTTGTTGTTCACATTCAAAATTCCGCTACACTCGACACACACACACACACACGCCAGAGCCATACACACGCGCTTACAACGTAATTCTTTGGTTGTTCTTGTGATCACTCTCGCATGTATTTTTGCATAATTAAACACCTAGCGGGAAGGGGGGGGAGGCAGGCATTGTTTTACAAATTGGAGGACATACCAAGAAAACAAAATAGCGTAAAAAACGATGTGTCTGGAATCGTCAACTAAAAAAACTAGATAATGTGCCTACAACTCGCTAGAGTCAAAATACCGAAAATGTGGGCGTGAAACTTTGCTAAGCGAAAATGGTCACCCATGTGAATCGAAATGTTATCGAAAACCGCCAAATTCAAACACTCACAAAAACATACAGAATCCAGCAGAGAGTCGACCGGGAAATCGTCTCCATGGGCAGGACTAAAAAATTTAAAATCGTAACGAAACTTTAAACAACACTAGATTTATTTTAATGTTTTGACATCAATCTCGCATCACATACGACAACATGAACTCAATTTTCTTTATCAACTGCAACAGCTTGCCGCGATTTAGCTCCACACTGCCACTGGCCAAGGCGAACAGCTTCTGGAATTCTGCCTCCTCGGGATTTTTACGTTTACTCAAGGCCTTGCACTGCTGCAGCAGTTGGAGTACATCGCTCAAGGCGGCCAATTTGTGGTCCCTAAGGGACATCAAATCACGTGCATCCTGCTGCAGTTGCTCACGACTCTCGACCAGATAATTGGAGCCCACAGCAGCAGCGCCCGCTGGTCCATTGCCCGTGGTCAGCGCTTCCATTTCCACCGAAACGATGGCATCTTCAGCATCTTCGAAATTGGTGCCATACTTCAACGTGGCACTGAGATTAACCAAATGGGCCACGGCCTCACTGGCATTGGTACGCTGCTCGCCGCCAAAGAAACGTGCCACACAGGCATAGGCACTCAAAATGTTCCACAGATTGTAGTGCAGACAGGGCGAGGGTTCCTTTTGGCAAATTTCCGCAAATTTTGCTATATTTTGATGGATTTCGGGCATATCTGGTTTCGGGTTAACCATTACAATTTTGGAGTTCTTTGATTTGACCCACCAAGGCTTATAGTCGGGCATAAGTTTCATGATATCACCAGTGGCTATGAGTTTTTGGAATTCCTGCTGTTCGTCCGACGTCAGGCGATTCCATACCTCATCCGCATCATTGATATCAATGCCCTTGAGACGACCGGCAATGTCCTCTTCTAGCTCTTCCTCCTCTTCATCTCCCTCCTCGGGCTCTTCCACCAAGCCCTCGTCATCGGAATCCAAGGTATTATCCAGACCATCAGCATCAAAATCTTTGGGATCAAAGCCCGCGTCTGTTTCCCGCATACGTTTTAATATCTCATATATCTTTTTCATTTCCTGTTTGCTTTCCGGTTGTGTTGTGGCACTGGCAAGCTCATCCTGTATGCAGGACTTGTAAAATGACCTGGAAAACCCAGCGTGGTTCAAAGTTAATCATACGCTTCAGCTTGCGGTGGTGTACTTACTCTGAACACTTGAGATGTGTTTGCGATTTGTAGCAGCCCACGCTGCAGTAGAGAGCATTGCATTTGGGGCAGACGTATTTAAAGGGTTCCGCCTGGCAGCTAGACGGATGAAACTGTTCATTAATAGCTCCACAGTTAATTTCAGCACTTACAAATGACAATTTTCAACCTCGGACATTTTTTACCACAAACAAAACAATGCGGCGTTCGCAGTCAGCTGCTTGCCAGATTCTTAGCTAGGGATGACACAAAGTATCGATAGCTATCGACAGGCGATACACGTTTTAATTTAATTTAAATTTAAGGCCAATTCGAAATTTATAAATTTACGGAAAATATTATCTAGTATCAGTGGAGTAATTTTTCACTGGATAAATCTGATTGTAAAATATACTGGTTAAAAGACACTTTTTTGGATGCGATTGGATAAACTTAATCTTTAATAAAATAAAAACTTAAACTTGTTTTTTAATGCTATATTTGGGGAACCAGCAGCGTGCAATATAGGTAGAGATTGGTCCCATAGGGGACACTTTTATTTCCAGTTGGGTTCAGAGAGGGTGTCGTCTTCAGAGCCTGTTTGTTTTTTTTGGGCCGAAGTTGATAAATGTCAATGCTGGTGTGCATATTGATCTTGGCGCACAGTGGTAAAATATCCAGATCGCGATATAGGGTTGTAAAAAATAACTTAATGAGTAAAAAAATGTATTTTCATTAAAATTATTTATTACTAGAAACATTAATTTTCATACAAAATAAATATTTTTACTACTCACAATTTTGCTTTTTTAATTAAATTTGGTTAATTTAAAGTTGTTTTACAACCACAGTTGAAAAAATCGTCTTAAAAAAGTTGAAATTTGTTTGCCTATTTCTTGCTACATTTTCAGTGTATCAAATTACACTTTGACAGTCGATCCTGAATCACCCTGTAAACCTACAATGATGAGCTTAAACTTATTTTAAAGCTTTTGAAATTTTCTACCACCTTCCCATTGGAATTTTTTAAACATCTCTTTCCGTTCAAAAGTTACGATTTTTGCAAGGCGAAAACGGACCGTCGCTCGTGCACAAGCAAAGTTGCGTAGATTTCATCTCAATACATGCATATTAATATGTTCAAGTCGCCCATATTCGCAAGACGCAGCTCGGCGCAAGACCAAATAAATATATTTTTATTTAGAAATATGTATTTTAAAAAAAAATTTTCACGTGAATGCACTTTTCGCAGTCCATCAAAGTGGGAAAACAAGGTACCAAAGTAGTACTTCAGTAAAACGACGATAACTCAAATAATTTAAAAAAAATTAATTTTCTTATTCATTTTTCTTCAGAATTGATGCATCTTTAAAAAAGAAAAACCAAATTGCAATCGGAATTTCCGTTTGGTTTTTATTCGTTCCCAAACCTAACATTTAAAACCAAAAAAATACAAATATTTATCAGTTTGAAAAATTGTTCAACTTTAAACCACTGTAAAAACCAAAATAGCTGACCAAATTCAATAAACCAAACATTTTCGGGCTATCTGGGGTTCCCTTTATTAAATTAAATTAAAGCGGTCTTAAAAAACGACCATCAATTTTTGATTTTTGCAACGCTAAGTTCGCCAAACCGGCCACTGTGCGGCGGTTCAGAGTCACACCAAGATATTTGACAGAAGATTCCGAATACGGGACTCTTGACCCTAGGAGTCGCACTCGAGCAACTTTCCCTCGTTTCGTGGCGAAGGTGCAGTGTTGACTTTTTGAACGATTAATGGCCATGTTCCAGCCCAAAGACCAAAGCCATCCAGTAACTGTTGGACCTTAGCCGATGCTCTTTTGCGGCTATTGCTAGAGGCAAGAAAAGCGGTATCGTCAGCATACGTGGCTATGAAGGTGCGATGGGCTACTGGATATGGCAAATCCGAGGTGAAAAGGGAATAAAGTACCGGTCCGAGAACACTTCCCTGAGGTACCCCCGCAAGAATGGGAAGGATGCAAGATCGCTCGCCTCTCAGCTCAACCGTAAATCTGCGCCCAAGGAGAAACGAGCAGATCAATAGATATTGTTCTGGCGGGAGGAGGTACTTAAGCTTAAAACGCGATCGAACGCCTGTCTTATATCCACAAAGACGGCAGAGAAATATTGGCGGTTCTCAAATGCTTTTAAGATGTGGTTTGTGAGTCGATGGACCTGTTGCGGCGCACAGTGTCCTCTGCGGAAACCAAACTGATGTTCTGGTATAGCTTCTTTAACAGCGCTAACTGCCAACATTCTTCCAAGAAATATTCTTTCAAATATTTTGGAGAAACTTGGCAGTAGACTAATTGGCCGGTAGCAGTCGGGTTTCGAGAGATTCTTGTCCTTCTTGGGAATCATCACGATTACCGCAGACTTTCAAGTGTTCGGGAAGTATGGAACTCGTAGCATTGCGTTAAACAGCATAAGCAGGAACAAAACCCCCACTTCGGGAAGGGCCTTGACTGTTCTGCCGTCGACATCATGCCCGGGGCCTTAGTGGACTTTAGTTGTCGGATCTGAAGACGCACTTCATCCAGCGAGATGGGTCTGATGGGAGAGTGAGGGCCAGTTTCGGTTAAGAGACCGGCTTGAGTGGTTTCGACATCATTTAACTGTGTATAAATTTTAAACTTAATTATTACTAAAGTGTCATATCTGGTCATCAGGCCCCGTAGACAGTGGTGGGCACTGAAGCACGCATGTTAATAATTTTTATGTATTGATTGTGAAACTTTTGGCCCAGCGACATAATTTTGCCTAATTCATTTGGAATCGAAATTATGTCGAAATTATGTCAAAACGACATTATTTCGCTCGTAACCATATTACAGGCATACATCCTATAGTCTGGTGAGCCACCGCTATGGTAGGGCCAGAACCCTACTGCAGTATAGGCCAACACACAATAAAAGGGCTTCTGAGAAAGGAAGAGAATATTTTTAAAACAGCCTCCTGGGTAATCACCAGGGGAATGAGACATGCAAAAGCATTAATAGCAGGGCTGCTAACCGGTTCGAGTAGAACTGGAGTCCATTTTTGGGAAGCCCGACCGAAGAACGAGGAAAATTCTAACGAACTGAACCGAACCGGAGAAAAAAAGTGGTAAAGGGTTCGGTTCAAAAATATGTTTCTACCAAATTTTTCAATACTCGTAAATGCACTTAAACAGATTTTTGTAATTTTAAATATTCGTACATCTTGAGAAAGTGGTAAGAAAAACGTTGTCAAATTTTGAATTCAATCCCAATTTCTAGAACTGAATCGTGAGATCCAAGCTATTAAACCATATAAAAAAATGCTGTAAAACCACACGGAAAAGGTTTGACGTCAAACATTTTACGGTGTGTATGCAGAGAAACGAAAAAAGTCGATCCACACGAACATCGAAATCGATCGTCGAACTCTGAATTTGTGGATGATAACTGAAGCTGTTCGAGCCTTTTTTGGGCAACCAAAGTAATTAAAATTATTTATTTCGAGCGTAAAAATCATTTGAAGAGAGTTCATGAGGAAGAAAAATTGCGCTGTTTAATACCGTATAGGAAAAGATAAGTATTTGGAGACCTCACCAATAAATTCAATTTTGATGCAGTTGACATGGGAGAGCCTCCAGCAGCAGCACAAGCATTTCCGTGCCAAATAAATAATCGGAAGTGTCACAGAAATCTCTTCCAACCAAATTTCAAACCAAGTCTCGGTGTTACAGAAATCTCTTTCGGTTGGTTTCAAATCTTTCGTGTTTTGTTAGAGATTTAGGGAAAATTCCCCCAAAGACAAGCAAAACTAATTTTGGAACTGTAAAGAAAATTATTTTCTGGATAGGTTGCCTAAAATGAATAAATTATTTAATTAGTTTAAACACTGAAATTTGCGTTTCAATAATTATTAGGAAAAACAACCAAAGTCTTTGATGTTAATCTAAACCAACCACTGCAGTGGCGGCTTTTTTAGCGATTGTGGCGCCATCTGGTTGGCAGCAAGCGAATTAAGGGCTGGAGAGTTGTACCTCATGTTTGGCGCCAAAAAATATTTAAATTTTTAATTTTATTTATGAAGAATATGTATTCAATTTGAACTATAGTTTAAAAATGCATCATAAAACATTTATCACAATCAAAAAATTTCAGTTGAACATCAATTTAACCCATAACTAAAATTAGGGAAATTTTTTTCGGAGAGATGCAGCATGTTTTAAGCGATGGAACTTTAATTGGAACAGTTTCTGTTTTAACTAGATTTTCAAATAAGAAAATGAAATCTCTTGAAGTTCTGGGACACCGATGGATTTTTCGAGCGATTTGCAAACCAACTGAGGTCAAAATCTCTAAAGATTTCTTTGACTCCCCCGAATATAATTTTTATAAGAAAGTTTATTACAAATTTGATTAATCTGGCACGCCACCAGTTTCGTATTCGTAACGTCCCGAAAGGTGCATGATCACGAGAGACATCATAACGGGCCTGACAACTATGCGGACCCCAGTCCTTACCCCTGAACCAAGCTTGGGGCTTGCTGAGTCTCGACGTGGAGTTCTGTATCAACCGGGTGGACGTTGCACCTCGCCATGGGAGATTCGTCACGTTCGCCAGTTTGCTTTTCAAATGGGTATCTGGGAGACTCCGGTCTCCGGGGGCACATCTCGGGAGCCATCAGCCAGGGTCATTGTATCGTAAGCACTTTTGATTGCGTACAGGATACCGTGAATTTAACGTATATATTGAACATGCCATTCTGTGTGAAAGTACTGAGACATTGATGGTTGCTTTTGGCATCTTCATCTTTATTATCTTCCCTCTTTTCCAAGACGATTTGTGCGGGAGATGTGCCCCCTGTCTACATCCTTAGCTATCCGTCAATAAATGACTTTTTTGTGCGCCCAAACAGTTAGGAGTACTCCGTTCCGTGCTTTAGTAGCAAGAAAATAGTGCAAAAGTGATAAAATAAATTCGGCAAACGACTTTTTTGATTCTTTTCTTGGAATTCAGAGTTTGGTACAAAAGTCTAATGTTTTGAAGCTTAAACTATCATTGTATAAGCTATGAAATATCACATTATCAAAGAGCCAGAATTAATAAAAGATTAATAGAAATATTATAAAGAAAATATCAAAACTCTAAATTTCAATTAGGGCGGGAGCACACTTGCAACTGAAAGATTAACTGACGGCTGCCCTGATATTTTGGTAGGGCAGCAATCCGAAAGAAACAAACATGCCAAGGGCGTAGCCAGGCATAGATTTTGCCCCGAAAAATACACTTTTTCATTTTAAACATAAGTTTTCCGCCATTATTTTGAAGCATGTCTCTTATTTCATATCAAATGCATCTTGATCTAATTATTTAATGTTGGAAAATATAATTAAAGAAATATTTAAGAAAAGTTCAGGCACAGCTATCCCCAAAAAAATTAATACTGCAAAGCTGTGCTTACAACTGAATTTAAAAGATTTAAAAAAAAGCTAGCATGGGCAAAGCGATATTATATGTCAAGATCGAACTTAAATTTTGTCGTCAGTTCGTCATTCAGCCACATGTGTGCGCGCGCCCTTAATGATTTTAATTTTGAAAAATTTCAAATACAATATAAGTTCTCCGAACCAGCGATAAAACAAAATTATTACTGAACCCCGGTTCGAACCTGATACAGCGGGCTGCTGAACCCGCTCCGAGAACCCGAGCCCAAAATGTTTCTCGGGTTAGAACCCCGGAGTGAACCCCTTCTGATTTGTACGAGGTTTCCAGCCCTGATTAATATTGAACAACAACCAACAAGGTTCCAAAAGTGAATACCAACAATTAAAGAATGCCCTCAGGCTTCTGACAGAGCTCTACACTGGCCACTGCAGACTGCCGAACCACCTGTATAAGTTGGGAATAACAAACACCCAACTATGCAGATATTGTGTAGAGAAGGAGGAGTCCTCTGAACATACTACTAGCACACTGCGATGCCCTAGCGAGTCGCAGACTCTGCAGATTTGGGAAACACATTCCCAAACAAAATCAGTAACCCAGAATCTACAAAAATTCTGGTCTTTTACAGGAAATAGAGCTGCCAAGAGAGTTGTTAACTTATGCGCCACTTCCCCCATATAATAATAACAGTCTGGTCACACTGTCCCAAAACAAACGAATCCATGCCTGTTTCTATGTCCGAAGGTTTTCAAACAGGAAAAACGAAACGATAACGGTCGTTTTACTTTTTCTTGCTACCGATTCCGACTCGTTTTTACACTTTGAACTCGGTTTTGAAACCGATTCCGTAGCAATTAGTTATCGATCGTATTAGCTGTTTTCATCAATAAGAAGAAACCAAAAATTCAATGTTCAATATTTCGTAAATTTTCTTTATCTTTCTCCTTATAAGTAACCAAGGTTTCCAAACAATCACCAATGCGTTTCATCTATACATACTGTTCTTCACAGATATGCTATGACCAACTATCTCTAGAAGGTATGAACCATCTATTTACAAAACAGTGGGATATATGACTTTTTTTCAAATTGCGGGGGCGGGAGGGGCGTGGCAATCATTGAAAATAAACTTGACCTGCTTGCAAGTATAACAAGTTTATGTCCCAATATGTCAAATCACTGTCTCTTACCATCTCTGAGATCTCTTTGTTTACGGACAGACGGGCATGTCTATATGGACTCGGCTGTTGATGCTGATCAAGAATATATACTTTATAGGGTCGGAAATAGGGATGTCGAAACATCGATATCGAATACTTGTTGAATAAATTTTTGGTGTGTATTTTTGTTAGTTTCGGCCACAAAAATGGGGGTTTTCTGAAGGCATTCTCTTTGATATTACTAGTATTACTGATGCCACTAATATCCAAGAGAATGCCCTTAAGAAACCTTAATTTTTGTCCAAAAACCAAAAAAAAGTATTCATAAAAATATCGTCAAAATGTATTCAATATCGATATTTCGACAACCCTAGTCGGAAATGATTCCCTCTCCCTACTCTGTGTACTTTGGTACAGCAAATAAGAAAATGGGCTGTATTCGATTTATACCAAATGGATTCTATAATGTTTAATTAGTATTTCGAACTTAACTATTTACTATCACAAAGGTACAAGTGCATTTTCTAAGTTATTAGGTAGCCAGATCACGTTCCCCGTATTTGACCAAAAACTGATTCTTCATAATTAAATAGTTATACATTCTCCTCTTCTCGGCCATATACAAATCACTTATTATCCTAATCACTTGTTCATCATTGTAAGAACTGTTCAGTGGCGCTTCCAAGACATTTCCTTTCACAATCCATTTCAATTCGCGAAAATGTGTCTTAACCCTAGAACGTAAGCCGGCTCCACTGAATATGGGCTTGCGAAATAGATCATACATATTTTTTCGTCCATATCTGCGATGTATACGGTCGACTGTGTCATCAACTTGATCGGTTCGACAGTAATACATATACCAAAGTTTGCGTCTGGGCGAACGTTCATCCCTAAGACTTAGGACACCGAAATACTCCACAATATGCGGGTCACATTCGGGGCAACCTTCTGCGGGCAAAGACCAAGTCATTTTTCTCATAAAGTGCTCCAAACGCTTGTCCAAGTTGGGGTACACTGATGTTAAAGCTAGAAAATGAAGGAAAACTTGATAAGTGATTAATCGTTAATCATGCTTCGGTTTTAACATTGTACCTTTGTTTGTTGTGATTTCGTTTTCCATTTGGCTAGCAGTTGAAGTCGTCATATTTAGTGGCTGCTTAATGTTGGGTGCTTTTTTGGTTTTATAGCCGAATCTTGTTTATATTTCATAAAGCTTGTAATAGAAAAGCTTTAAAACATTTCGTCAGTAGAAAAAGCTTGCACAGTTAAGCTCACACCGAGTAGAGATGAGCAAGTGCTCAGTGTGATTAGCGTAAAAGCTAGGAAAAGGAGGAAATAGTAAATAGTATTTACACATACACCAGCCGAACGCATGCCGAAGAGAGTAAACAGATCCTCAGCAGTGCTGCCAACTTTTGAACGAAAAGTAGTTAAATCGACTGTTAAATATAGCTAAACATTGCAAAGTGTTATATAAAATAGCTAGAAAATGTATGCTTTAATATTGGTTTATTCCTACAGAAGGGCTACAGCCCTGTAACTGGCAAACTGGGCAATGCTGTGCTACAAAAAGACACAATGTGACTCTTGTGACGTTCTCTTGTGCCACAGAAATAAAAATTGGTCCGTAAACTCTAGTATGTTCCTCCAGGCATAGCGCTAATTTTTGTGTACAACTTTTTATAATAAATGCACAATTAGTCCTGTTGAAATTAATCATTTTCAAAAGAGCTTCAATCCCAGTCTGTTTGTACTTCCGAAATAGCTAGAAAATTGCAGATAGTTTTTTATGAAATAGCTAGACTTGCAGGCTAAAGCTAAACTGAATGGTTTACAGCTATCAACCTTACAAAACAGCTAGATCTAGTGGGGAAAATAGCTAAATTGGCAACCCTGCTCCTCAGTCGCTGGCTAGAGTTCGATGCAGTCAGGTCGAAGCTAGTTCACGGCGCTTTCTCGCTCTTCTTAACCAACGCTGTCTAACACACTCACGGCCAATAATTTCTTAAGGGTAGTTTCTACCTTTTGGGCCCATTTTTAATGCCTTGCTCAAAACTGAATTACGCCAAAACTTCCTAATAATCACAATTGTTTTAGTACACGGTTTCTTGTTCATAAAATGAAAACACACGAATACATTTGAAAACTTTTTCTTTCTTTTATTCGGTCACTCAATGGCTACAAATCGTAGAACAACTAATTGGAAATGACCGCCTTGTGCCTTCCAGCAACGCCGAAGTCTTTCTGACCACTCATCGATCGAGTTGCGCGAATAATGCCCACAGACTAATTCTGCTTACTGACGAGAAAATGTTCACCATAGAGGAATCGTTCAACAAACAGAACGATTGAGTGTATGCTATGTCATCAAAACAAGCGTCCGATCTCATTCCGAGAGTTCAGAGAGGTTTATCCGGTATATGTGATGGTTTGGTGGGGAGTCGCCTGAGAAAAAAGAGTCAAAACTTCGGCGAAAGCGTATCAATCCAATTTTTTGGAAAATGTTGTTAAGCCTCTCAACACCATAATATTTGAAATCACAAGGAAAAAACGTCTGAAACATGGCTAAAAATCCATGTATTTAACTTCATTCTTCAACATAGACGATAGAAAACTTTCCATATGGGCATTTCCATTCTGTCGAACCGTGACCGTCGTACAAATTGAAAATGAAATAAATTCAAATTAAATCGAATTTTTAATTCTTTTTTACTGTAGCAAGCAATTTAATTAGTGTTAAAGTGTATAGGAAGTGAAATTCGGTTTCCAAAATAATGACAAAATTGAAAGCTATTCGAACGTGACAAAAACAGAAGTGGTTTCCGCGAGCAGATATATAGAGACAACGTTTAGCGAAATCTAACACAATAACTATGCCCAAATAATCTGAATGTCTTGTAAATGAATAGTTCTTTGAAATGTATGTTATTTGATTTAAAATTCTTGAGTACATTTTTTGTAAAAAAATATTTATCTCTGTCGATACGTGACATGTCGAACGTGACATTTTTTCTATCATCATATTTATGTGGTTTCTGCTATAATGCGATGCAATAACTTACAGTTAATTGCATTGGCATAGTTTCTCATGGTTTCTTATGCATTCTTGTATAACCCTTTGTACCATCAGAAAGATTTTAAATAGCAAAAGTACATGTAATCTATAGTCACTTTTTTAAAAAAAAATTAAGCAAATTTAACGTAAAAACGAGAAAGGCAAAGCTAACTTCGTCTGCACCGAAGTTTTGATAGCTTGAAATAGCTTGTCACAACGGTTAGCGACTTCGACCAAGCTTCGCAAATCAGCTTAAAAACGTGACTTATTACCCATGACCGTGTTTGACAGCGATAATATTGAGAACAAACCAGTTTTTATCACTAAAACCCATTTTTCGAAGGAGCATTTGTATGGCAGCTACAAGAAGTAGTCATCCGATCCGGTCGGTTCCGACATATTATCAGCGTGCAGTAAAAAGAAGACTCTGTGCAAAGTTTCAGCTCTATAGCTCTAGCAGACGGACGGACGGACAGACGGACGGACAAAGCTTAATCGACTCAGCTCGTCATGCTGATGAAGAATATATATACTTTATGTGGTCGGAGATGATTCCTTCTATGCGTTGCAAACTTCTGGGCAAAATTATAATACACTTTTCAAGTGTATAATGAGAAAAATCGCGCTAGCACGGCCGTGAAACCCAATAAATCCAATTGGGTTATCAGTAAATGTAAGATAGGCTTACATTAGTTTAATTTGATTGTTTGATTGAAAATTTTTAACCACTTTAATTTTTTTGCCCAAGTGGACCTTTTTTTGGAAATGCCCTTATGTATTTTTGGTCGCTGAATTCAAATAAAATGTCCGTTTATATTCCCATAAACGTGTTTTGAGCTAGGTTTGCTTACATTTGTAGGCCCACATTAGGTAACCTTTTGCAACGAAATTGTTTTTAATGTAAGCTGCATTGAATGATGTTACAGACAGGACATAATACCGGAAGCGGAACCGTTAACCGAAATAAACCGTTTCAAATCGCGTACCGGAACCGGAATCGAAACAAATTATTTTTGGGAACCGAAAACCGTTTACCGTTATTATTGTAACCGATATAACCGGAACGAAACCGAAACGTTGGTACCGGTACAGTTTCGGTTTTTTTACCTTTGCAGAGCGCATCGTAGTATTAGTCAGATATTTGTAATGCAAAAAAGAAATCATAAAACGTTGCCAGATTTTCTTTCAACTTTTAAGGAGTCATAACATTTAAGCACCAAGCTCAAAATACCAAAATATTAGCTGGCGGAAGACATTTTCAACTCTTGCTCCAATTTTGCGGCTGCAGATAAGGACTTTCTTCTAAACCGGAAAGTGTGGGACTCAGTCCGCGAAATTGTACGCATATTAGAATCAGCGGAGTGGGACAACACTAAACTTAAAGCCGAAAATCTACTTTTGGGCGATTTTTATTCCATTTGGATTCTCTGCAAATTGAAAATATCATAAAATTCGTTCTCTCTTGCGAAATCGTTTTTTCAGGAAATAGAAAAGCGAGAGAAATTCCTTTTTGAAAACAATGCTTTTCTTTGTGCAATATTTTTGGACCCTAGGTCTAACGTACCGCTAAGTACTGATCAAAAAAATACTTGTATCGATCTTTTACATAATATTTTTGCACAAATTTTGTCGTTTGCTGATCAATCACTGCTTAACTGCAGTTCAAATTCTGGTTTATTTGAATGAGCCGACGAAGTTGAGGCCTATTGATTTTGATTCTTGGTAAAAATCCTCTACAAAGTTCCCAGCATTGTCTGCGATTTCAAAAGTCGTTCTTTCTGTTCCAGCCACGCAGGTAAGCGTGCAACGCCTATTCTCTGGCGTTAAATATATAATGAATCCGCATGGACTCAACCACATTTAATGCAATTATGTCACTGCGAGCAAATCACAAGAATGCTATATAGTGGACGTATAAAATTCGAAGTTGATCTTACGTGTTAACTACGTAAACAAATACGAATAATAGTAATAGTAAATAATTTTACTTAAATGTGAAACCATTCATTTTGTGTTGAATTTTGATTCGTTTAATTAAACAGGAATAAAATGATTTAGATTTATCTCAGAATTTAGTGTTTTCAGTATTAAAAATAACTATTACTTTTATCGGTACGTACCGGTATACCGAAATAAAAATGCAGGTACCGTAACGAAACCGAAATAAATTGAAAACCCAAATGGTACCTTTAACTGAAACATTCATTTCGGGACGTACCGGTATCGAAACCGGAACCGAAATTCGTTTCGGGATTATGCCCTGGTTACAGAAAAACCAAACACGAGTTTTGATTTTGCTCAAACGGCAAACACTTTTGGATTTTAATATAGAAAATGTGGTTTTGATTTTGATAAAATCGGTCGAATTTTTCAAGATTAAATAATTCTGAAAAATTTGGCTCCATTATTACTGAGCTTGGGAAGTTACTCAGCTAACTATATTAGAGTTTGATATGTTTTTGGTTGGTTTAATAAAAGTCCGCATAGAATTTTCCTGATTTTTTTCTAGCATTTCGACACATCTGCAAGCGTGCGGGCCACGAATATTAAACACGACCCGCAACCATGTCTAACACAGCAGAGCGAAGCCCTCTGTGTGTTTCATGTTTGTGTAAATTTTGCCAGCGGTTTTTAGTAAAAATGTATTTCCAATTACTAAAAATTTATAAAAAAAAAAACTCAAACCAATCATTTCGTTTAGTATTTTACCAATGGAATTTGAAACGCTTTTATCAGTATTTTTTTTGTTGACTGAGTCGGTCACACTCACAACTCTTCTGTATTCACAACGTGTTCGCGAGCGTCCGTGTCCGGTGTCTCTCTCTGAGTTTTTGAAAAATGTCAACAACCAGCGCCACTAATGGAAATCACTATGAACAACTGCATCAAGGACGTACAAAAATGTACAAATCCAAAGTGGCTGTGGTCCTAGGCGCTCAATGGGGAGATGAAGGCAAGGGCAAGGTGGTGGACATGCTGGCCTCCGAGGTGGACATTGTTTGCAGGTGTCAGGTAAGAGAGAAAGAGCTAACTCTAACAAATGGAAACTGAACAATAGCTAAGGGACTCGCGAGACGTTGATAAGAAAATGTAAAGTCGTTTCCTTGTGCCAAGGACATTCCGTGACCTGGGCCTGGTTTGTTGACTTACTGCACCCAGTTGTTGCGGGGATCAGTATCAGCTCAAGGAATTTTGGACAGTTGCCGCCGCATGCTTTTTCATTTGTATTTTATCAATTCTACGCCCGCTCCCGCCACCTCGTGCTGGCGTCTGTATGTTTGCTCAAGTGTTTGTGCGCGCACACGAGCGGCGCATGTGTGTGACTAGCCATATGTGGTGTATGTACAATGGATGGATGTGCCTTTGTGCTCAGTCAGCGTTTCTGGGGTCTGGGCGAAAATTCGTCACTCATGCTTGGATTCTCTCTCTGTGCTGACGTTAATTCCTTTCCTCGATTCTATTTCACACACAAACACACTTCCACATCTTGTTGTGCTTGCTCAGCGAAATATCGTCGTATCTTGGTTTACATAATCATTATCATCATCCCGTCGCCCACTGGCACTGGGTACGAAATGGTCAACACAAACAAAATTTGCAACCTAAGCAACCTTTTGAAATTTCATTGAAACGGACAACAACTTGTTGATTCCTGAATGAACCGAACTATTTCAAAATCTCTACCCATTTTTCGTTCACTCTGCTCTTATCAATTGTCTCGAGCCGAGAAGGCTAGTCTTGTTATGTAATTCCCCAGCTGATAATTCTGTGGACTGAGTCATTGGTTCGGACACGCCTCCCCGAGATTCCGAATTGCGCAGTGAACAGGCCATTGGCCATGGACAGAGACGGGAACTGAAAGCTTGCCATTTCCTGCTATCTTATCATCTCACTTTCTCGTCAGCGTAAACATTTTGATAATCTTGTTGCTTGTGGCGAAATAGATTTTGAAGAATTAGTTCCAGAATTTTATTTTCATATTTTAATGTATATATTTTTACGGTTGCACCCTATAGAATGTATATGCTAGATTAGCTAGGTAAATGCTAACAACTTGTATAGTTGCCAAAAAATAATATATACTACTGAAAAAAGAACTCATAACGATTATGGATACAAATATTTGACATTTTTCTCAGGATTTTATAAAAGACGTCGAGAATTTAAAGTATCAATAAAGCAAAATGTTTTATACCCTAGAGGTGCTTAGCCAACCGATATTTCCGATAAGACATAGTAACGAGTTTGACCTAAGCTTGGAGCTAAGTTGGTACAAGTTCTGCAGGTTCAATACAAACTGAATAGTTTCCGTTCTTTCGATTATGGGGATTATTAAAAAATTTTCATGTCCTAAACGCGGACCAGGGAATCAAACCGGACTCGTAATCCGAAAAGAACCGATTGGAACCGCAACCGATATTTTGAATTTTTTTATACCGGCATCTAAGAACCAATATTCTTGAAACCGAAAAGAACCTAAACATTATTGCTCTAAAGTATCAGTTCTTAGTAGTAGTAGTAGTGTTGTTGTAGTAGATTGTCTCTTTGTGGACCGATTTTCACCATTGTCCATTAATTTACTAGCCCAGCAAGCACTAGAATATAAACATATGAACCTACTGATCAAAGAGACATTCATACTTTTTTCCTATGAGAATTGTCACAAATGATATCTTAAAGTAATCTCTATAAATATTAAAGAGTTTCCTGATTCACTGACTGACTGATTGGCAATCATCGCACAGCCTAAACGGTAAGAGATAGGGGACAGTAATTTGGACAGGAGTTTCTGTGAGTGGTGAAATTGCGTACTAAGACGGGGTTTTTGGAAAATTCCACCCTGAAAAGTCGGGAAAAGCGTCGGAAAAGTTTGTTATTTTTCATCCGATTGACTTGAAACTTGGTTTGTAAGCATAGTACGTGAAATAATTCGACACGTCTGTTCCCGATTTTCGAAAAACCGCCCACGAGGAAAATGGCCGGAAAATTCTGCATGCAAAAAATTATTTTTCATCCGATTGGCTTGAAACTCGGTTTGTAAGGACGGAATATGATTTTTCAGTGTCGGAAAATCGGCTCCCGGCGTGAAAATGCCCGGAAAATTTTACTTGCAAAGCAACTATTTTTCATCCGATTCACTTGAAACTCGGTTTGTAAGGACAAAATAAGAATTCATTTTTGTTTTCATTTTCCTATGTTAAAAATACCGTTGGGATGCCCACTGGGAAGTGGTTGGGAGGTGGATGGGATGCGGGTGGGATGTGGGTGGTAAGTTGTTTTGAAAGTGGGTGGGATGTGGGTGGAAAGTGGGCGGGAAGGATGGCAAGTGGGTGGTAAGTGGATGGGAAGAAAGTGGGATGTGGGTGGAAAGTTGGGGGGAATTGGGTGGATAGTAAGTTTGTGTGCATGGGTTCTATACTGTTGAAGGTGCAGCGAAGCACGGCGGGTTATTTGCTAGTTGTTATATATAAACAATTTTAATATCAATTTGTTTGTAATTTTTAAATACCATTATTATAGTTTAAAATAACAATTTAAAAAAAAACTTTGGGAAAAAAATCAGAAAAAAAATGTATTGCTCTAGTGGACTCGGCACTCTAAATATAAAGTCTAATGCCCTCGTTTTCATCTGGGTAATAATTTTTAATAGTAATTTTTATTTTTTATACCCTTGGAGAGGGTATATTGAAATTGTCCGGATGTTTGTAACGCACAGAAGGAAGCATCTCCGACCACATAAAGTATATATATTCTTGATCAGCGTGACGAGCTGAGTTGATATAGCCATGTCCGTCTGTCCGTCCGTCCGTCTGTTTCTATGCTATCTCCTCCGTCAGTTTTAAAGCTATCGTAACCAAACTTTGCACGAAGTCTTTTGGTACAAATACGCTGCACATTTGTCGGAACTGGCCTGATCGGATGACTATAGCATATAGCTACCATAGGAACGATCGGTTGAAAAAGTAGTTCTAGTGAGAAAAACTTTTTTGTTTTCCATGCTATCGCTACCAAACCTCGTAATTATAAGTTTTTTATGCTTTCACATAGTTTCAGCAAGTTTTATGCAAATCGGGCAACTATATAGTATAGCTGCCATACAAAAGATAGATCTGAAATAAAGTTTTAGTATGAAAAACTTTTTTGTTTTCACTGCTATCGCTCCCAAACTCGTTACTGATCAATATGATATGCTAACACATAATTCTGTCAAGTCTGATCCAAATCGGATGACTATAGCATATAGCTGCCATAGGAATGATCGGTCGAAAAAATTGTTTTAGTGAGAAAAACTTTTTTGTTTTCAATGGTAGCATGTTTGTACGCTTCAGTTATAAATATTATCTGTCTCAACACAATTTTAGAGGATTTGATCAAAATCGGATGAATATATCGTATAGCTGCCATATAAAAACTGGCAGAAATATATCATACTCCAAGGGTATATAAACTTCGGTCGAGCCGAAGTTAGCTTCCCTCTATTTTTATAACTTAATGTCGGTCTTTGAAAAAAATAGTTCCAGTAGAAATGAGTCTTTTTGGTTGTAAATCTAGTATTGATAATTTCCTTAATGGGGACATAGAAGAATATAAAAGATTAAACAAGTAAGAGTGTTGCGGACGAGTGCCCCGACAGCAAAATACCCTGTTCCAAGTAATGTGGTTCCTATAGCTTTGAACTCCATTTATTTTCAAATTTATTTGAATAAATGGGGAGGCGCACTTGCATATCTTCGGTGTTTTTGCTCGGATCTTATAGTGGTGTATAGAATAGATAGATGTTGGGTCTTTCTGAATATATATTAAGTCACTAGGTTCAAGCTTAAAAATTGTAGCTCTGACAGTTTTTCGCGGTTAGAAGAAGGAGGAGGAGGACTTTGCCAAATCTGGAGCAAACTTGATCTGGGTACAGTATACACCTACATACATGCAAAAATTTGTGGCTCTACCTCTTATAGTCTGTGAGATCAACGCGTTCATACAGAGAGAAAGAGAGAGATCGACGCGATCATACAGACAGACACACGGACATGGCTAAATCGACTCAGATGTTGATACTGATCAAGAATATATATGCTTTATGGGGTCGGAGGTGCTTCCTGCTGGCTGTTACATACATTTGCACAACTTCATGATACCCTTTTTCCTATTTTTAGTGAGAACAGGGTTTAAAAAGAGGTTCAAATTTGAAAAACAAACGCTTATACCAAATTCTCTAGTGATTTCTGTGTCATCCTCGTTAAAATATAACTCTTAATGGGCGGATTTTTAAAAAAAAAATATGTGTCCAATTATTTCGCATACTTTTATAAATTAGCTGCACGGCAGGAGCAAAGATTTATAGCAGTGTCCGGCACCTTTCAATTTACTGTGTATACAAGTAGCAACGTCCATCCTCTGTAGCAGCGGCGTCGATACACAGACACTATACAAGCGTACACTGCTCCCTTTTGCAATAACAAACATGTGCTAACTGAGAGCGCTCTCACGTGTATGTACGCACACATGCAAAGGCAAAATAAGCATGTGTGTTTTGCCGGACACTGATTTATAGATAATAAACATGTCGCATGTGACGCAAAAAGCCATATTTCTTGGGACCTGACATTACCCAAAAAAAGGTTGTATGAGAGTTGGTATCTATATATGTAGCAAGGTTGCAAACCCTGCAAACCGGTCCGGAACCAACCTCCTTAGAACAGGTTCGGTTCGGGTTTTTGGGTCCGACGAACTGGATCTTGAATCGAACCATTAATATTTTTGACTCCACGAACCTGAACCAGAACCGGACCACTTTTTCGAAAAATTAGGTTCGGTTCATAAAATTACTTAGTTTTTCCAACGAAACTCACAGGGAGGGAAAAAGTATAAACGATTGCGTTTGGAGCTAAGCCAAGCTTAGCCTTTTTATTACGAAGAAGAAAAGTTTATGAAAGCAATAAACAAATATCAAATATGTAAGGCTGCCCTCACACTGTTCGACACATGAGACATGATATTCTAGAAGTCTTGCTTTTTGTTATGCTATAAATATGAATTGATTTTCAAATTCATAGAATTACATGGGCAAATGCAGAACTCCTACTGTGTCGAACAGAGAGAACAGAGCAGCCTTACAGATTGTTTTGAAAATTGTTTAACAGAACAAATGTTTTAAAATTTTGGAATGTTCCATAAAACGAGGACAAAACCGAAATCAAGAAACTTCGTCGTCACTGATCAAGAATATATATTTTATAGGGTCGGAAATGAATATTTCTATGCGTTGCAAACTTCTGGGTAAAATTATAATACCCTTTGCAAGGCTATGAAAATTGGCTTAACTCAGGAGTCTGTAGAACGATGCTTTTCAACACTTAAGTTTGTTCTTTCTGATCTAAGAGCTAGTATAGATGAACAGCTTCTAGAAGATATATTGCTTATTAACTTAAACTAAGATGTTCTCAAAAGTTGTTAATGTCAGCCGATGAATTTGATAATTAAAATTGCATTATATAGTCAATTTCTACCAAGGAAATGAAGAAAATGATATTATTTCTTAAATATGATCTACATTTTCATTTTGCTCATTAAAATGATGGCGTTCCCCACGAAGGAAGATGACATTTTTTAATAAACTACACGCTACTCTCTGGAAGAAACAGCGTCATCAGCAATAATTTGTTGATATGAATTTAGAAAGTAGACGGAAAAAGATGACCGATTTGTCAATTGAAACAGCAAAATTTTAAGAAATGTAAATGATAAGAAATGATGCCAGTGGAAAGGGGCTAATAGATATAAAGAATATTTTTTAAAAATACGTATTAATAAATTGAAACTATTCTTCTAACAAAATCTTGGGTTCAGGGCTTCCAAGATCCGGTCCGCGAACCGAACTTTGGACTTTACAATGGGTTCGAACCTTTTGAAAATTGTTGAGGTTTTTTGGTAGTACTTCACACAGTTCTTCTAGAGACACGCTTAAACGCCATCATTTACATAAAAACTTTGGGCTTGACCGATTTGTTGTACTTGTTTTAATTAAAAGAAATTTTTTTTAATTTCAAATAAATCACAAAAAATGGAATTGAGTGGTGGAATCTTTATTATATCTCTGACATTTACTTTTTAAAGATAATTTCACGCCTTAAATGGTGGAGTAATGTTGGCTTAAAAGTCTTAAATCGGAACTGAATTATCGATGAAAACTTTTGACTTCACGTGCACAGGAAAAGTCCAGTGGTGTGATGTCACATGATCTAAGCGGCCAGATGACAGGTCCGGAACGCGAAATAAGCTGCTCACCGAAATGATTTCTCAATAAAGCCATTTTTCGCGCGCCGGGTGTGCGGCCGACATCTAGGGCTTCAATTTCAGGTAATAAACAGTCATTTATATGGTGCGGTAGTGCTCGCGTTCTGTCCGGCCTCATTTTTAAAGAAATACCGAATGATACATTCAGCAGCCCATGAACCACATTAAACAGTGCATTTTTGTGGATGTAACGGCAGTTCGAGAATCTCTTCGGGTTTGTTGTCGTATCCATTACGCCAAAACTGTGCTCGTGGTGAGAGTCTTTCCATGATGATCCTTTTGACACCAGTCACGCGTGATATCTGTAAGAAGAATATCGAAAAAGACCTCTTCATAAATCAAAATTTATTTGCCTCAATAGACAATACACAGCAGCTTAACAGCTACTACACAGAAAAATAAAATATATCCATTTATTCAATCTAAAATTTAATGTATATTATTGAGAAACTTTTTTACGATATTTTTACTACCCAGTCCAAATGGATAACGAAAAATTTGGACCGACAAAAAACAACTAATTTATTAATCTGGACCAGGTACTAGCAATTGCTCTGGATATCTGAAAAGACTTGCAGACTGATAACTGTATTTTTGTTCGTAATAATAAGAAGACTTCTTGGGAAATCAAAAACCCTTTTCCCTTCTCACTGTGCATTTTCAATTATGGTCTTGGTATTGAGATAAAAATATTGTCTCTCTATTGGCAACTGCAAAATCATGAATATTGTTATTTAATACGTTCTGCACAATAATACTATACGTATTTATTTATTTATTTATTTTTCGCACACATTAGTAAACAAAAACAATGCTAATTTTGTATATCAACAACAACATACTATACTCTATATGTATGTGTGTATATTAATTGCTTACTCATTTTCTATTCTCTGTCTCGTCCGTTTCAGGGCGGAAATAATGCTGGACACACTGTGGTAGCCAATGGCACCGAATTCGACTTTCATCTTTTGCCCAGTGGCGTTGTGAATGAGAAATGCATCTCGGTCATTGGTAAGTCCCAGGATAAGAATGAATCAATGGACAACTTCAAAAAGAAGGAGAGCAAGAGAGATGCGCGCCCAATGATTTTCAAGTTCAAAAAGCAAGAAATTTTTAATTCAAGAAGAAAATGAAAACAGAAACAATGAAATCTTTTCAATGAAAGTAAGCAGCAATTTTCTTTTCGTTTTCACTTTTCGTTTTAAATATAAATTTTGTATATATATATTCGCTCTTATGTACACATATGTACCATAGTCTGTGCTCTTCTCAGTTGGTTTCTGATTTGAACAAAGCCAAAACTATATCAACTTGAGATATGTATAAATACACAAAAATTTGTTTCTATTTTATTTTTTTTGTTTTTTTTTTTTGGCAAGATTCAGTGCATCATTGACATTGGCTTTTGACTTTGATAGCCCTCAATTTGCCCATGAAGGAAAGGAAAGACTTTCGTGAATGCCACATTAACATAATTCAATCAGAGAGTTAACAAAGTTCATCAAAACCAAGTCCGTGCCAGGCAACTTGTTGTGGCTTAAAAGTTTAATCGATGTTTTGTGGTTTTGTTTACTGACACAAACAAAAACCATAACAAATTGTACACTGTCATCGCTTGTCACAAGACCAATTTATGAGATAATCACAATCTCACAAATACACACACACACAAAACTACCAAAGCCTAGACAAGTTTCCACGTGTGTGTGAGCACTTTGCAATTTAGATATCGTTTATGGCAGTACACAAACATGCAAACCAAACATATATGTATGTATATGGAAAATTTGTCGAATCAAACAATTAACTTATTATTTTTAATTTCCGTCTCTCTCCATGTGCAGTTTTATAACCAGGCAGGCACCTTTCCGTTAAGCTGTCTCGCGTGCCTGAGACTTACTTATAAAAAAATATGAATTCAAAATTTGAATTTCAAATGGATCGAGTCGAATTTTTTTATTGCACTTGGATATTAAGGAAAAGTGGAGTTAATCAGTATAATGCATATTGCGGTTATTTCAAGGTTTCATTTCATCACTTTTGAAAATAAATATCTTTTAGTTAAAAATTTGAGAACAAAATTAAATGAAACGAGAAGCCTAAAGCTGACTTTACACATAACTCTAAGCAGAAGTTTTTCTAACTTTTCTTTAGAGAAAGTTTTTTCGAATAGAACCTTTCCTATTTCATTATAGAATGTTGAATTCTTGCTAATTTATCCACATAACCTTGATTAATTTATACTTCATTTAAGCATATAAACTTTGAAGCTTAGTACGCAGTTGTGAAGTAATAACTTCACTACTTTTTACTTTAGTGTGGAACCTAAATCACCAAAGGATTGTGATTTCAATTAGAGTTTCAATTACAGCATAGAGCATTCGCAACATCCAATAATATTTGCGTGCTGCTGCTACATAATTTTTGCACTGCAGAATATGAGCATAGGTTAAGCTCTATTTACACGACCTGACCGCTCAGCTTAGTTTTCGTCTGAATTGACAGACAGTGTAAAAACGCGTCTGAATAGACATGAATCTACTCAGATGAGCGATCAGACGAAATAGATCCGGTTCTATTTGGCATCTATCGAGTTGCAGTGTGACCTAACTGCAGTGTGATGGCGTTGCCACTTTTTGGCCAACAATATACATTTGTTATCGAATTTTGTTATACCCTTGGGGAGGGTATATTGAAATTGTCCGGATGTTTGTAACGCATAGAAGGAAGCATCTCCGACCACATAAAGTATATATATTTTTGATCAGCATGACGAGCTGATTTGATATAGCCATGCCCGTCTGTTTCTATGCTATCTCCTCCGTCAGTTTAAAAGCTATCTTAACCAAACTTTGCACGAAGTCTTTTGGTACAAATACGCTGCACATTTGTCGGAACCGGCCGGATCGGATGACTATAGCATATAGCTGCCATAGGAACGTTCGGTTGAAAAAGTAGTTTTAGTGAGAAAATCTTTTTTGTTTTCAATGCTATCGCTCCCAACCCTCGTATTTATAAGTTTTCTACGACTACACATAATTTCACCGAGTTTTATTAATATCGTACATCTATATGTATAGTATAGCTGCCATACAAAAGATAGGTCTGAAAAATAGTCTTAGTAAGAAAAACTATTTTGTTTTTAATGCTATCGCTCCCAACCTCTTTTGGATCATCAATATTATATACTATCACAATTACTAACGAAGATTGGCAGCATATAGCAATTCTTTTATTTTTTTGAGATTTGATCAAAATCGCATGAATATATCGTAAAGCCATTTAACAAACTGTCGGATTGCAGTTCACACAACGTAAGCTGGGCCACATCTCGGCCTTCTACTCTTTTTCGCTTCCATATTTATACACTTGAAAAGTGTATTATAATTTTGCCCAGAAGTTTGTAACGCATAGAAGGAATCATCTCCGACTACATAAAGTATATATATTCTTGATCAGCATGACGAGCTGAGTCGATTAAGCTTTGTCCGTCCGTCTGTCCGTCTGTCTGTTTCTACGCGAACTAGTCCCTCAGTTTTGGAGCTATCGAGCTGAAATTTTGTACAGAGTCTTCTTTTTACTGCACGCTGCTAATATGTCGGAACCGATAACTACTTCATGTAGCTGCCATACAAATGTTCGTTCAAAAATGGGTTTTAGTGAGCAAAACTGGTTTGTTCTCAATATTATCGCTCTCAAACACGGTCATGGGTAATATGTAATGTTTTTAAGCTGATTTGCGAAGTTTGGTCGAAGTCGCTAACCGTTGTGACAATCTTTTTCAAGTGTATTAAAACTTCGGTACAGACGAAGTTAGATTTGCCTTTCTCGTTTTTATACGCTGTACCAATGGTAGCTTATTATGAGCTTAACCCCAAAAATTTAAGCTTTTTTGAGCTCTTTTGCGGAAGTTCTAAGCCTAAAAGTTTAAATTAAAAAATTTTTTTTTCAAATGTTCGGAATTATAAATCCCTATTTATTAACTTTTTGAAAAAAAAGTATTTTTTTCAAAGAAACTTAGTCTAGCAAAAAAGACCCATCCTTCAAAAATTCCCAAAAAAATATATGTAAAAACCGCATCTCTAAATTTTGCGTGCCTGAACATATCGGTAGCTTGAAAATTGAGGAAGTTATAGCCATTTTTGTCATGTAATCTCGAACATATCAGTATGGAACATTTGCCAAAAGTGTCTAATAAATTTTATTTTTGGTTCTTAATTTGCCCACGTACAATGGTCAAGGAAGGGGAGTACTAGCCAAAACCCAGTATGCCGAAATTTATTTTAATATTTTTCTTTGTTTTTCTTCATAATAAAGGCTAAAAAATATCGGACGATTGTCACTTTCCTAGCTGTGGAAATGCCCATAATCATGTTATTCCATTAACAAGCATTTGGATTTTGGGTTTGTTTTGGAAATTTCTGCCCTTGCACAATGGTCCCAAAGACGATTTTTTTGGCATAAAGTCTAATTATAAAGATTTCTGCACGAAATTTGGTTTATACTCATATTTCGGGCCCCCAAAGCGACTTAGAAAGATTTGTTCAATTTGGACTATTATTTCATATAGCTGCCATATAAACGATCTGGCCGATTTTTACTAACTTTGTTGTTTTTTAAACTATTGAACTGAAATTCAGTTTACACACGTATTTTAGGCTCCCAAGGTCTCTTACCGAATTTGGTTTAATTTGGACTATTATTTCATCAAGCTACCATAAAACCGATCAGGCCGACTAGCATTAATTTAGCTGATTATGATGATGTAATAAATGCAATATTTACAAAAGCTAATCTTTTCACACAACTTATATTGGGTATATATTTTTAATCATTAAGTTCAGAAACTAAATGTAAACAGTATTTATTCTCAATATCGGATCCATCCGAATCGGTATCGTCAGTATTATCTTCATCACAAAGAGGGTCCATACTACAACTTAATGTAAAAGAGGGCACGTCCAAAAACGCAATGACATCCGTCGGAAGAGGTATCTTTTTATTTTGTGCCTTCCTTTTATTTAAACATAAACTAGAGATCAGTGGATCGCTAGAGTCCATAGCTCTATGAAAAACGACGTGCACGTCTTCCAAAATTAGGTGATACATTCTGATCATCGTCCCTTGTTTTAATAATTAATTTTGAAGTCATCCATTTTTGCTATCTGGGCTCTGTTTTGAATCTGTGTTTTGTACTGTTGCATTTTATGAAGCATTTATTTGCATAGGCCACGAAATTTTAATATTTTTTTTATTTGCTCATTTTTTTATAGATAAACTTTCTCCACATTTTTATATATGAAATCGAATACAGCTGATGTTTTACGTCCATTTGTTAACCACACTTCAATCAATTCTTTGTGCTCAAACTCAAAGTGGTCTGAAAAAATCGTAATTTCACGGGTTTTTGTGAAAATTCGTGAAAAAACCAATTAGACTATCGTAAAGAGGACAATTTAATGAACAACATGGCATTAACAGTTACGACAATCCACGACAACTTTTACTACACGAAACAGAATTTTTTGAGGTTAAGCTCGCCTAAAACAACACACAACAAAAACACATAAAACAAAGGACAAAGCACACACATAAAATAAACTGAAACGAAATTGTATTAAACATACGTTGGACATTATTTTCCATAGTTTACTTCAATTGTTTTAAACATACCTTGTACATTATTTTCCATAGTTTACTTCAATTGTTTTAATCAATTTTCGTTTATTTTAAAGACAATAAACTTAGACAAAATTTTGCCACAACAAAAGCCACGTGCGAAGTTAAATGAATGGCTGACTTTCAGGGCTTCGCAAAACTTTAAGGGCTGCATTTCATAATAAAATTTTTCGATTCTATGACCACTGGGATATACTCTTTAAAAAAAAAAAAAAATTATTTTTTTTTGGACTTTATGCCAAATAAAATCGACTTTGGGACCATTGTGCCTTGGTTTTAAAATTTTCGGATTAGCCCATATGGGAAAAATGGGAATCTTTTCTGCTGCAAGAGTGGGCCTTCTTTTGTAAACCTGACAGGGATTTTAAACTTTTAAATCATTTTTATCGAAGTTCTAGAAAACTTTTTCTGTTTATTCAAAAATTTTTCTAAATACCAGGGCAAATTAAAAATAAGGCGATTTCCATAAATTCATGGAAAAGACTGGCTTGACCTTTCTTTTTTTAGACTCGTCCTCGTATTATATAATTATAGAAAAGATGCTTGGTTACAGATTGTAGATAAAGATCTTAGCAAATGTTTTATTGCACTTAGATATCAGGGTAAAGCAGAGTAAAAGATAATTTTGAGATTTAAACAGTGTAATGCGGGGATTCAAGGTAATGAAATTATTCTAAGTCTTCACAAGGTTGCCAATTATGGCCTCTGTGAGTCGAAGTATCGCACCTTTAAGTGAAATTCCATTTTTAATTAGTTTATTTTTTAATTTTAAGTAGTTAGCTAATTACCCAAAGTGCACTTGTCTATAAATCACAGTCTGGCCCATGAATATATAAAGCTTTTTAAAGTCAGTTGGTCATGTGATTTAAAAATTGTGTAAGTAATCTAGAGAATCCAACTTAATTCTACAGTGAGCTTCATAGCCTGATTACTTGAAACAATTTCTGTTTAATCCATTACAGGCAATGGCGTGGTCATCCACTTGCCCTCGCTGTTCGATGAGGTGTTGAAGAATGAAGCCAAAGGTTTGTCACATCTGGAGACTCGCCTAATCATTTCGGATCGTGCGCATCTGGTGTTCGATTTCCATCAGCAAGTGGATGGTATGCAGGAGGCCGAGAAGGGTGGCAAGTCATTGGGTACCACCAAGAAGGGTATTGGTCCGGCCTATTCCAGTAAGGCCAGTCGCAATGGCATTCGTGTGGGCGAGCTGCTGGGTGACTTTAACTTGTTCAGCGACAAGTGAGTGCAAATAATAAGTATAAAATCCAAACATTATGCTTAACTCTTCACTTTCCTTTTTAAGGTTCAAGTCCATTGTAGCCACACATGAGCGTCTGTTTCCATCGATCAATGTCGATGTGGAGGCGGAGCTGGCCCGTTACAAGGACTATGCTGAAAAGGTGCGTCCCTATGTAAAGGACACGATTTGCTTCTTGCACACAGCCCTACGCAATGGCAAGACCATCTTGGTGGAGGGAGCCAATGCAGCCATGTTGGACATTGATTTCGGCACGTATCCCTATGTGACTAGCAGCAATTGCAGCATTGGTGGAGTTTTGACCGGACTCGGACTACCGCCCCAGACCATTGGCGAAGTGATTGGCGTGGTCAAGGCGTACACGACGCGCGTGGGCGACGGACCTTTCCCCACAGAGCAGTTGAATGTGAGTGATAAACCCTGATGCATTTTACCTGGAATTTTATATCAAACATCTACGCTCTTCTAGGAAATCGGAGATCTGTTGCAGACGCGCGGTTTCGAAGTGGGTGTGACCACTAAGCGCAAGCGACGCTGCGGCTGGCTGGACATACCGCTACTCAGGTACACCTCATTGGTCAACGGCTACACATGCATTTGCATCACTAAGCTGGACATTCTGGACACCTTGCCCGAAATCAAAGTGGCCGTGAGCTACAAGAAGAGCAATGGCGACGCGCTGGATCATTTCCCCGGCACCATTGCCGAGCTGGGCTCCATTGAGGTGGAGTATGCCGTTCTGCCCGGCTGGCAGACATCCACCGAGCACATTCGCAACTTCAAGGAGTTGCCGGAGAATGCACAAAACTATGTACGCTTCTTGGAGAGCGAACTGCAAGTGCCCGTCCGTTGGGTGGGCGTGGGCAAGGGCCGTGAATCAATTGTCAATGTACATTAGCCCAACCCAGAGACATACTTACCTACGTACATATGTGTAAATGTGACGAAAGAATAATAATAATACCCATTAGCCGTGCAGAATGTCGTCGTTTAACTAACTATTGTAACTAACTACCAAAACACGTACCCACAGCAAACTACTTACAAAACTTAAACATTTGGTCACAAATTGGTTAGCTTATTTGCTTTCAGTAAGGTTATATTCATAGTGTTTTTGATGTTTACCAATTGATTCATGATGATTTCCTTAAGCGCATCCCCTACTTATGTATACATTATATACCCTTCCTTTTGTTCGATGAGGCCGTACTTAGTTTTTAAGATCATCAGGTGCAGTTGCAAAACGAAAAGCAAAATATTTTTTATTGTACAATAACTTAAATCATGTTGTTTTAATATTTAAATACAACAATGTGCTCTGACTTGTGTGTAAAAATTGTGTCGCAAGAAAATACATTTTAATTTGAAAAGTAAAGAAAATTGCTTTAGGTTTATTGATTTTAATTGTGGAATCAAAGCTCTCCTCAGGGGAGAAAGGCTACAGGAATATATGTATATGGAGGTGTTTGAAAAGTGGGCATCCAGATGGAACATCAGAGTAAACTCGGCAAAGAACGAAGAGCTGGTTCCTGGACCTCATATTGCTAGGATCAGTGTAGGCATCGGGGCTAGATATAAGGCTCTAAAAAGCGTCTGAGCTTAAAAAATCTGACCAAAGGGAAATATGGATTTGAAGTTTATGGTTTAGCGGCTGTGTTACATATTCATCGAACTAGAGACATCCAGCGCGAAGATTTCGTTAGTTTATGGTGGAATATTTATTATAGGCTGAGAGGAATTTCTGTGACATTTACTTTTTAAAGGTAACTTCATTCAAATGTTGACTGATGTACGACTTCGCCGGAAATGGTCCATTCGGATGGTTTAATTTTGGATCACTCTTTTCAGCATTGCTACGGGTATCTCGCGAATTACGCGATTAATGTTGGCTTCCAAGTCTTGAATCGTAGCTGGCTAATCGACGAAGACTTTTGACTTCATGTAACCCCACAGGAAAAAGTCCAGTGGTGTGATAAAACATGATCTAGGCGGCCAGTTGACAGTTCCGGAAAGCGAAATAAGCTGCTCACCGAAATTATTTCTCAATAAAGCCATTGGGTCGCGCGCTGTGTCTTGCTTAAACCAAATATCGCCGGCATCAAGGGTTTCAAATTCAGGTTAAAAAGTCAATCTGTTATCTAAATTTCTCTCATCTGAGGTGCGACATCAAATCGTACGCCATTTATACGTAAAGTCGCTGCGATACGATGCGAGCCATGGACGGACTTTCATTTACCGTTTTTAAAAATGAGCTGCGTTTCAGCCAAGCATCTCCATGCTTTGCGATTAAGTGCGCCTTTAAATTTGTTGAGTTGCCACTGATCTTTACAACTTTATTGTACAGTTTTCATTACGATTTCTGTGCATCAACTTTAAGAAAATTACTTTAAAACATTTTGCTTATTCGCAACAGTGTGATCGAAGACTAAAACAAAAATATAACCAACAAATATTCTATTTCCGATATATCGCCTCTTTATTACTGCGATAATGATATTCGTAATTTTTGGGCAAAAATATCGATATTTCGATAATATTTTCGACATCCCTACAAAATAGTACACAACCATAGCGAATATCTTATGCCAGTAAGTGAGCAATATGTACATTGGGTCGTACATTTAATGTGTGTAAAAATGTAAGGCCATACTGATACCCTCTTAAACGATGCGTTTTCGTCTAAAAAAGGCATAACAAAAAAATTTTTGAGAAAAAATTAGTTTAAGTGTCTGCGACTTGGATTCAAAGTTTATCACACACTGATACTGTTGCCCTTGCCTACATGTTTAATTTTTAAGTAGTTGGAGTAGACTTGGTTTGAAGTTAGAACATTTGACACAAAGGTACCATGACCATTAAAAAATTTAATAGCCAAAAATAATAGCCAAGACAATATGAAAATATTATTTACTAAATATATATTTATTCGAAATAGTATATTACTGCGAAATTTTTACTATTCTGCGCTGTTCACTTCTAGATGAAAGTAAGATTTACACCAAGAGGCTATCAGGATATCTTTGAAGTTAGGTCCCACACTAACTGAAGTGTGGTGCTGCGCATCACGGTTGCAGCCGTTCCTGCGAATAGTCTGTTTTCACTGTGATGCTTATAAATTGACTTTGATATAATGATTCACATTCTTTCAGTATCTGAAAATAATGCGGACTACTATACTACTTTGGGCAAAAATACAGGGAGTTTGTATATAAATCAAAAAATCTTTATTTATTATTGTAAATTCATTTCATTCCCCTGAAAGTAGTCTCCCTCGACTGCATTAGGTAGGTAGGTATTTCCGGCTGGCCCTTTGTAGTGGGGCCACACATAGACCTTATGGTCCTTAGTGAGGCCGGGTGCTTTTTTAGGGTACCGTTTCCTTTAGAAAAACTGGAGGATCTTTGACGTTTTGGCAAATGCCAATAGTTGTTTGGGGGAATTCTTGGCCGCCTCTTCCAGAGAGGTGAAACTTGGAAAGTGCAGATGTTTTAGTCTTGTCGTGGCGATTGCTGGGCAGCTGCAGATGAGGTGTTCTAGAGTTTCTGCTACTCCGGGTTCCTTACATTTCCTGCAGGTGTATGCTGTCGTAAAGCTAGGCATCAAGCTTTATTGCGTGAGCGGCTGCTAGGCAGTGACCAGTTAATATGCCTATAAGCAGTCTGCGTCTCTGGGGCTGCACGTATGTTGTTGTCTCTTCTCACAGATTTTAGAGATTCTGCGAAAGTGTTCTACACTCTTCCTTCTCCGCTTTCTCTTCCATCTTCCTGTATTTCGTCTGTAGGAAGATAGGTATGTTTAGTGTTGCTTCTTGGCTAAGTGCGACCCCGGCTTTTGCAAGAGTGTCCGCCATTTCGTTTCCATCAATGCCCTGGTGGCTGGGAATCCAGTAGATTTGCACCTTGCTGGAGGTGCTGAGGGCATCTATTGCTTCTCTGCTTGCCAGAACATTTTTGGAGTTGATGGCGTGACTCAGCATTGTTTTGATTGCCGCTTGGCTGTCTACGTATATGTTGATTTGATCGATTGGTGCGTGTAATTCTGCCAATTCATCTGCTTTCCTTATAGCGAAGAATATAGTGCAGTGGTTTGGCAGTTTGTAGGAGATTCTCAATTCCGGTTCCTTGCAGTACACGGCGGCTCCGACTCCTGAGGCCATCTTTGAGCCGTCCGTGAAAAGGTGCATTGCTTCCTGAGCCAGCCCTGTACGCCAGTCTTCTGGTCCCAGTAATGCTGATGCGCCTGTAAAGTTGGTTTTGGGATCATGTAGTCCGTGCTACTGTTGATCTCTCTGCCTACTGTGCTGTGTCCATAGCCTTGACTGCATTACACTTGTGCCAATTTTTTTACAATTTTAAAAACATGCTGCAAAGTCTTCTTCCGGTATAGTCTTCAATTCCTTTTTCGTTTCGGGCTTTATCTCTTTTATCAATTTAATTCAATTTGATTCGGAGCGGTCTCTTGAGTTCAGCGAATTGCCCACGGTAGCCCAAATGCTCACTCAAAGTGGTTTCCACTATTATGTCGGTAGTATCTGACTAGAAGACCCGTGCGTTCATGCGGACATGGCCCTTGTTGGAACCCCGCTCGTGGAAAATTTAGTCCCATATAAGAGCATGGATAAAACGCATCTCTTCATTGAAAATGGATTCGTATCGTCAAAATTAGGTCTTAGTTTTCCGATCAAAAATACATTCAATTCCTGCTCCATATTTGTTTGTTGCTCGATTAAATTAAAATTTGAGAACTTTTAAAATGATACGGAGAGTTCGTTGATGAAATTTCGATTCGGTGAACGTGTCGTATACGTAATATTTGAGGAAAATTTGAACGCTTTTCGCAGAGGTTAAAACATGATCTAAAATTTTTTGATTTTTTAGTTTTTAAGTACACCCTAAAAGTAATCGTTTAAGATGGTATCAGTTAACGTTTTTTTATCGGCGTCAACCCTAATGTACATATATGTGGGTGTGGCACACACCCACTTTTTTCCTAATATACTCTGTACCTGGCCGTCTGTGGCCCAGTGGTTAGTGTGCTGGACTGCTGGGCGGGAGGTCGTGGGTTCGATCCCGCCTCTGAACATCTAATAATAAAAGTTTTTTTCTTTCTTTAGAAACTAGCTTTTACACATACGGTCACCTTCACCAGCTTAGTGGCGCCAGCTGTGAAGTAACTAGCCATGAAAAAAAATTTTCTCAATCTTTGCCGTTCGGATCCGGCGTTAAACTGTAGGTCCCTTTCTCTTGTGCGAAAAATTTAAAGCACACACGCCAAGAGATTGAGAGAAGCTTGGCTTGGCCCCGTCGAGGAGCTGTATAGCCAGTTTTACCTTACTCTGTACCTGGTACCTAGGCAGTAAATATGTTGCTTTTGCGCTGTGGCAGCGAACTTTCTGTTGCTCATAATTTGACTACTCCATTGTCGGATTGATAAGTACTCTCGATTACTAAATTCGTATATGGGTCATTCTTTTATAAACCGAACAGTTAAAAAATTTTTATACTCTGTACCGAAGATACATAGAGTATAATAAGTTTGTGCAAAAGTATGTAACAGGGAGAAGGAATCACTTCCGACCCTATAAAGTATATATATTCTTGATCAGCATCAACAGCCGAGTCGATATAGCCATGTCCGTCTGTCCGTCTGTCCGTCCGTCTGTCCGTCCGTATGAACAAACAGATCTCAGAGATGGTAAGAGATAGAGGTTTGACATGTATGGGACAAATGTTTCTTATACTTGCAGGCAGATCAAGTTTATTTTCAATTTTTGAAACGCCCCCTCCCGCCCCCGCAATTTTGAAAAAACGTCATATCTCCCATAGTTTTGTAGATAGATGATTTGTACCTTCTAGAGATAGTTAGTCATTAGCAATATGTATCAATTTGCCGAAGAAATGATAAAGATCGGATAAGCGGTTCTCAAGTTATGAGCACATAAGTGAATCACCCCCTCCACCCCCCTCCACCACCCTCTCACCCAACGCACAATCTTAGATAGAGAGAGAGAGAGAGAGAGAGAGGGAGAGAAAGAAACTCAGAGATGAGCGCAGCAGCAGCTCTGCATTTATCTCTTACTCTAGGTACAGAGTATAAATATAGTCGGGCTTGACCGACTTTCTTACTTGTTTATTTTTCATTTTAATAAAAAAAAAATTCGAAATTAGATCTCGACATGCCCACCAAAACGTAATTTGCGGTTTTGCACAAAAATTTTTTGTTAATTTAATACACAATTTCAAAAATCGTCAAAAACGGAAAAATGGAAAAAAAGAGTTTTTTTAAAAACGTGATTTCTCGGGTTTGGTTTATCGGACAGCTTTCAAGTTGATATTGCTGAAAAGTATTTTACTGTAGCTACTCAAATTATAATTTTAAAGATTTTTAAATTATTTAATAATATTAAGTAATTGTTGCTAAAAATTATTTATAATTTTTCTCAATGTTAACCACCATGATATAGCTTCTAAGCACAAACAATTTATTGTCCTAAACGTAACTTAAATTTTTGGTGTTTTCAAAAGATGGAGACTTTTATAGTTTAAAAGTTATGAATTTTTAAGTTATAAACAAATAAAAAGATGCCCTTAAAGAAAGCTTTGCCACGCAATAGGATTAAAAGCTGTGTAGCTGAAACCTGGCACGTATACTTCGTATTTATCAAGCTTTTCAAAAATGTCAACATCACGCAGATCGGACGTCCATTTCATATAGCTGCCATACGAATGCTATGATTAATTGCATTTTGTTGTGACCAGAGTTTTCAAAGTATATCCACAAACCACAAACAAATTCAGCATTCCTATGGCAGCTATATGATATAGACGTCCGATCTGCGTGATGTTGACATTGTTGTTGGCATCTTTTTATTTGTTTATAACTTAAAACATTCATAACTTTTAAACTATAAAAGTCTCCATCTTTTTGAAAACACCAAAATTCAAGTTATATTTAGGGCAATAAATTGTTTATCCTTAGAAGCAATATCATGGTGGTTAACACTTAGAAAAAATTATAAGTAATTTTTAGCAACAATTACTTAATATTATTAAATAGTTTAAAAATCTATAAAATTATAATTTGAGTAGCTACAGTAAAATACTTTTCAGCAATATCAACTTGAAAGCTGTCCGATAAACCAAACCTGAGAAATCACGTTTTTAAAAAGCCCTTTTTTTTCCATTTTTCCGTTTTTGACGATTTTTGAAATTGTTTATAAAATTAACAAAAAATTTTTGTGCAAAACCGCAAATTACGTTTTGGTGGGCATGTCGAGATCTAATTTCGGATTTTTTTGTATTAAAATGAAAAATAAAAATTTTTTAACTGTTCGGTTTATAAAAGAATGTGTATATAGAAGGTGTATAGAAGGTTCTTGTTTTTTTTTGCTTTTGCAATTTTCCTTTTGCCCATAGAAGACAAAATATTTACCGTTACCGGCAATCTATTGAGCCGCACAGTCAAGGTGCTCTTATTTTGTTGTTATTTGAATTTAATTGCGATTTGAGATGAATAATGGAACTGGCTATTGGATTTGGATTTCGCTCACAGGCTTAATGACCAGTTTTGATATTTATCTAAGATCTATTTATAAATATATTTTTGTAATTGAGTAATTATGTTTCCGTCAATTGATAAGCCACCTGAAAAAGGGTGGCCTATCTACTGATAGGCTTTTCCCAAACATTTGAGGAAACAGTTGATCTAAATGAGCTCAGTGGAAAAGTCGTCTAGTTTGCATTGCAAAAAAAGTGATGAAGACTGTGAGCGGGAAAGAGAGCATAAATGTCTATGTATCAGGCGGTAAGTGTTTACCGACCACTCCAGGAGCCCAACCCTACAGCCCTTCCATTCGACAGCTTCTGCCGTACTCCCATACAGATATTGGCTGCAGTGGCTACGGTGTACATCTGCTTTTTGTCCTCTGAACGCTACTTTCAGTACTGGGTACAAACCTCCATTGAACGCACCGATGTTCATGTATCGGAAATTGATTTTCCAGCTGTGACCATTTGCCCATTTAAAGCGAACGTACTTAATGTTACGACTGGAGGGGAAAAGCACCGCTTTAATAGAGTGTACAATATGGTACAGGACACCCTGTGGCAGACTCCTGAGGGGGCCGCGTTGACACAAGACGATTTTGAAAAGTTTCCCGAATATAATGAGAAGTCGTTCTCCCACATCTTAGACTTTCTGCGTTTCAATTGCGAGGATATTTTTGTGGAATGCATGTGGCGCCGTCGGATAGTGGATTGCTGTAGTATTTTCCGGCACATGGGTTCCGCAAAGGGTTCTTGCTATGCCTTTAACTCGATACTCTCACTAAATCCTGAGCCCACTTGGCCTTGGTCTGTGGCAGAATCGGGATCCTACAGTGGTTTGAAAGTTAAGGTCAATCGTAGTCTGAAAGGCATAACGGTGGATACTTTGGGGGTAAGTAGTACTTTTTCCACCGGTAGGTTTAATATTTATAGTATGTGTACGTACAGGTAATTGTGCATGAGACCAATCAATATTTGGGCACCAGCGTGGTCTACTCGAAAGAAGAACGCATTGTCATACCCGTTCATCCGTTGCGCTTTACTGCCGAGGCAGATGTAAGATCGCGTCCTGTGGAAATGCGTCGTTGCTATTTTAAGGTAAGGCAAAGTTAATCATTCTCCGTTCAAGAACCAACATGTTTGAATGTACCTAGAACGAGTGGGGAAAGACGGGTGAGTCACGCTCCGACTGCATACACAAATGTCATTTAAAATACATAACGAAGATGTGCGACTGCTATTATCACTCAGCAGTAGTCCCACAGCAGCATTCACTGCATGAAGACAACTTTACCGAACGTAAGACTATGCGAAAATGTAGCTTTAAGGATTTAGCTTGCTTTCACAAACATAGAGGTAAGAGTTTTCGAAAGAATCATTAATTATGCTTAAAAGCACTTTTATTAGTTGCACTATTCTCGCTGAGCAACATCATTGAGGAATCCTTTGATAATGTCTTCAGCACAACTGATTGCGGCTGCTTTCCCGATTGTGATCACACGCAATATCATACATCCACGTACACTGAAAGGCTAAGCTCAGATAGGAATGGCATTACCCACGTAGAACTGGAGATCTATTTTCAGGAGGAGACTTTGTTTTCTTATCGCTCAACGCTTAGATTTACCTTGCTGGATTTGACGGGTAATCAAGGCAAATCGAAATTGGTTAGCATTACGTTAATAATATTTCTTTGCAGTTTCCTTTGGTGGTATAGCAGGACTGATTATGGGCACCTCGTTGCTGGGCGCTATTAATGCGTTTCTGAATCGATTCCGTTGCTGCAAGCTAAACAAATCTGTTTGAAATAAGAAACATTTTGAAGGGTTTATGGTATATTCCTTTATATCGACAGATCAAAAATTCTGGTCAGCAATCGAACTCAATTGGTCTGAGCAAATAAATGGTTTATTCCGTATTAATATTTTTTTAGCTAAATTATTGTGGAAAATGCACACCAAAAACACGCAGAGTATGGGCATTTCCCCAAAAAAAGGGTCCACCGCGGTCAACAAAATAAAAGTTCTTGAAAAATCTTTACCTCATCATTTTATCATTCAAAAATATTCAAATTCTACTAATTTCAGTCATTTAAACATTTATCAATTGCCCATGAGCATATCGACTGCCCTTCCTCAGTCTTCTATCTGTGACATTTTTAATTGGTTGCACTTTTTAATATTATCTTCGGCAAGAAGGAATACACCTAACAAAGAGTTGTCCACAAAAAGTCAATCAGAAAACAAACACTCAAAAAAAAAAAAAACGCAAAGAGTACAATGCAATCTCGATTAAATGTACATTTTTAAATTTATTTTGCACATTTGTTATTAGTGTGTCGCAAAACAAAAAAAAAAGTGCGCCGAAAATTTAGCACAAACAGAGTTTAAAGTAAGGAATTTAATCACAAAAACACAATTGGAATTCGACATCGTATACGATGTTTTGTATGCTTATTCTGCTATGCTTAAAACAAATGCTTAAAAGAAACACTAATGTTAATAATTAAATATATTCATATATGAATACACTCAATAACAAGCTACATTATTCCCCTTTATTTAAAAGTTGACTGCTTTCAAATATTTTTGTCTACCACAGATTTATGCATTTTTCTAGACGCTTGATAAATCCCATGATGTTGTTAAAAGTATATTAAACAACAAATCGACTGTACCCACCTTTTGCGCTAACTACAGCATAAAATGTTACCCAAAATAGGAACAAGAACAAAAAGTCTTTAACTCTCAGCTAGGCCATCTCGAAAACGGTTTAAGGTTACTGTATACCTTTAGGTGTCATTTTTTAAAGGTTAACAAAAAAATTAAATTGCGCAAAAAACTATAAGTGATATTAATAAGCGGTCATTTGATAGGTAATCGGTTAAATTAAATTAAGAAATTTTTGTTTTTGTTGATGTTCCTGCGGTTGGAAACATCTTTTGAGAACGGATTGTCTGAGAGTGAAAATTAAAACGAGGTTTTGTTAAAAAATGATGTAATTCTGGTGTGAGCAAGGATATTTTGGATCGGTTAATAAATAGCGGAGTTATGGGGTTTCAAAGTAAACATTTTGAAAATCGACTTTTTTTCTTAATCCAAGGACCAATAGAGCTTAGTTATTTTTGAACGATCAAAAATATCCTAGTTCACACCAGCATGGTGGGTATTAGGAATAATTAAAATAAAAACGAGAAAGGCAAAGCTAACTTCGTCTGTACCGAAGTTTTGATACTTAGCTTGAAATACTTGTCACAACGGTTAACGACTTCGACCAAACTTCGCAAATCAGCTTAAAAAAAAAAAAAAAACAAAACATGTTTGTTTGAGATATTTAAGAGAAAAAAAAACCTTTTTTCCCCAAAAAACCCATTTTTCCAAAAAAAATTTTTTTTGTCCGGTACAAAAATAGTCAGCCGATAAAAAACCGGTCGGTTCCGAAATATTACTACTTGGTTGAAGATGATTCCTTCTATGCGTTACAAACTTCTGATAAAAAAAAAAACCACTCTTTTATTGTATAATAATTTGTATTTATATTTTGTGATCACAAGCTCCAACATTTCGAACCTCTGCAAAAAATAAACTAAATTTGCTGATGTAGTTTTATCGATTTCCAATAACATAGTTTAAAATATTTGAATGGCTTTAGAAAATCGAAATATAACTGTATTTATTAAATAAAACTTGAATTTAAGAACTATTAAATTGATTATTTGATTTAAACATGTTCTGGCGCCTTTAAACCAGAGCTGTGTTTACGTTTATAGTGAATGCCAACCAAGTGTTCTTAACTAGGTGGCAACTCTGTTTTCCTACCTGTTAGAGTGTTTTAGTTTTTGTTTAATTTAGTTGTTCTTTTACATTTATAAACATTTATTGTCAAAAAAGTTGTGCTGTCTGCCACTAAAAGTGCAATATTTAACTAATGGTAAGCAACTATATCGATTAGCTTGTGGATGGAATTGAAACGCTACGCTTTTACCACTGCACTTTCCACTTGGCTAATTCCGCCACCTCCCCGCCCCACTTGGTTACCATTTTCTATTTGTTTATATGTCACTTTCTTTTTTGTACTCCACAGGCTCGTTACTTTAAAGAACAGGACATTGATGGCAAGTATTAGTAATGCTTAATTTCAATGACATCATAGTTAACAATTTCCTTATCTTTCCAGAGTTCCGCGAGTGTTTTTATCTATTTGCTCGTTCGGGCCAAATTAACAATTTGGACGAGCTAACTGTAAGTTCTAATTTTCTACTGGCATCAACACAGTGACCCCTACCACCACCACCACTTCGCTTCTTTCCCAGGTTATTATGCGTTCGCTTGGCCTATCGCCTACCATACAAGAACTGGTTTCGTATTTGAAGCAAAAGAATGGTAAAATGAGCTTCGCTGACTTTCTAGACATTATGCATCAGCACTCCAAGGTGGAGAGTTTGCCGGATGAGGTGATTGCCGCCTTTAAGGCAGCCGATCCTCAGAACAAGGGCACCATCTCGGCCAGGCAGCTGAGGAATTTGTTGCAGAACTGGGGCGAAGGCTTGTCCATGCGCGAGGTGGATAACATTTTCCGTGAGGCGAATGTCAATAACAATAGCACTGTGCGGTATGCGGATTTCGTCAAGATTGCCTGTGCCCCAGTGCCCGACTATTACTAAAATTTCTTAAATAAATTCGCACAATAATTCATTTCAATGGAAAGTTTTCTTGGTTTTATTTAGAAAATTGCCGCAAACTGTTTCAATTAGTTGGCAATGGTAACCTCAACCTCTACGCCGGGTTCGATGTTGATCGAGGTGATCTTCTTGACAATCTCGGAGGGAGAGTGCAAGTCGATGATGCGCTTGTGGATTCTCATCTGAAATATGAAGGGAGAAATAATACGAATTAGTGGGTGACTCAGAGGTTAGGCTTTATATGTAAAATATGTCGAATTCTGAGAGCCAAATTGTGAGGAGTACCAGCAAAGTGGACTATGAGAACACGTTTCATCTGGGCAAGTCAAATGTGATACTGTATAGCGGCGAAATGGTTTACCGAAACACGATATCCGATTTGTCCATGCATTTTGGTTCATAACTCTTACCTGGAAGCGATCCCAGGTCTTGGAACCCTCACCACAAGGGGTCTTACGGGTGGTGATGCGTAGAACTTTGGTTGGCATGCGCACGGGGCCCTGAAAATGTTTAAAGAATAACCATAAGTCAGAGATGCACTTGAGTAAGTGGATGCTTGTTGCTTAAACCATGTGATATTTTCACAAGGTGGGAATATCCAAGTGAAAATAATGTCCAGTTTAAGCATTTTTCTCTGGCATTTATTTGATGACTAGGCTAAGCGTCTGGCGGACGGACAAAGCCTCCAGGTAAATGCCTCAAGTGGCACCACATGCTTACCTTGACACGCAGGTTCTGGTTCTTGGCACCGTTGATCAAATCGCGGCACACATTCTCCAGGGAGCGAACATTCCTGGAGGTAAGGGTGATGCGAATGCGGTGCACAGAGGCAGAATCGCCGCCATGGGGCTTCTCAATATCCTTGGGTGCAGCAGCCTGTAGAGAAATGGGAGGGAGGGTGTGTTTAGCAGAGTGAGGTTAGGTTGAAGCAGCGCACACGTGTGGCCGGAATTTCTTTAAAAAAACACTTCTCAGTTAGAAGCAAACACTTGGACATCTTGCCAAGTGTTTGTGTAATTGTATATTTACCATTTTTAGCAATTTCTCTGGTAGAGATAGTCAAATCTTTTTATTTTGAGCAGCGCTGAACCAGTTAACTTGCTGGCAGAAAACGAAATGGGAAGAGTGTCCAATTTTTATCGACGGCGTTGCCACAGTGGCGCATAAGAGACGGCGCGTGACTGGCCGTGACTGGCGTAGCCAGACTTTTTGAGGGCGGGCGGCGCTGCCAGACTGGCGGAGCTGGTGAATCGATGTGTTATTGCCATCGCTATTGTGTACGTGTGTGTTTTGACTTTGCGACGTGGTGATTATCTGTCTCCAGCCACTGATCCGCCACTTTAGACCCATATTCCTTCCAGCAGTTCCACTAGAACTACATGCATTTCCCAACTCTGAGCAGAGCAGTTCTGCTGCTATCTGTGGCCCTCATCGGCCATGCGAGTGCACAACGGGTGGCGCCCGGCGTAAATCCCCAGCATTATGTGAGTTTTTAGTTTTGATTATTGTGCAACCAGCTGGTACTATTCCACATCTATTACTCTTCCAGCAACAAGTGCCGCAGCAACAACAACATCCTCCACCGCCGCCTCCGCAGCAATACCAGCAACAGGTTCATTCTGCACCCGGTGTCCCACCACAGCAATATGTGAGTTGTAGTCAAGGTAACCGCTTCTAATCCTATGCACGACTAATACGACTTTCTCTTCTTGCAATACATACAGGTGCCCGTGCAACAGCAGCAAGCTCAGTACCAGCAAGTTCCTGTCCAGCAGCAGCAGCAACAACAACAACAGCAAATGCATCATCAGCCACAACAAATGCACGCACCCCAGCAGCAACAAGTGCATCAACAACAGCAGCCCCATGGAGGTGGCCATCATCATGGCCAGCCCCAACAGGTCCTAAACACGGGCAACATTCAGCAGGAGCGAGCGTAAGTTTTGTCTTGGTGTTTGATTATCTTATCAGCAGTATTTAGCCAATGCAATTAATCAGAAACTGGCTTTTGTTGAACTAAGTACTCCCAAATCATTATTATCTTATCACCAAGAATTGACAACTTGCGCACTTGTTTATAGAAAGCGATGGAAAAATTTAAATAGCCAGCCAAACTTCAAAATCAACTTCAAAGTTGCTGCTGAAATTGATTTAAATGTCGGCAAGAAACAGCAAGTAACTCGACCGGGAAAAGCATTTAAGGAAAATACATATTTTTAATGCCAGCTCCTTAAAACATTTAAGATTAAATTGCTCAACTATTGCAGCTGAAGACGTTGAGCATTAAGATGGATATTTAATATTTCGACATAATTTAAGGACTACGCATATGTATATGGTAAATGTTTCCCTCTTTGGCTTGTCGGCCAGATATTTCAACGAGTCAAAAATTCGACGAAATCACAACATTGCCTATACTTCAGCTCAATAATGAAACTAGCCCATTTTTGTTTAAAACTGATCTTTTTTAAGCTTGTTAGTGCTCCGATTCAGGTTCGTTTTGGTCTCCCCAAAACCCTGGAGATCTGTCGCCAGAGCAGATTTGCAGAGTTTCAAGTTTTAACTTTAAAGCTTTGTATACACCTCAAGGAAGCAAATGCCAAAAAAAAAAACATAGCATGGGGTTAAGATCAAGAGAGAAAGAGAGGGTTAGCAGAGAGCAGAGTGAGAGAGGAATAAAAGAAGTACTGGGGTAAAAAAAGAAAATGCGAGATCGTCCCGAGAGAGGCCAGAGTCAGTCGCTACTCGCCGTTTGGTTTGCGAAATATCGAAGTTGCTACGTTTAAATAAAGAAGGAAGTCTAAGACGCATTTTGTTCATAAAACCATTACATACTACTATTCAGCAAACATTAATCAACCTTATGAAACTAAATAAATATATGATTTACTTAAACTACAACCTACATTAATGCAGAGCATCATATCTCAGTTGTCCTGCAGTCGTTGTGCACATACATACTTCGGCTTTCAGTTAAAACACATATTTTTCCTGCTGCTGACTGTGAAAATGAGATGTCAGCGAATGCACATATAGACTGATGAAGTCTGAGTAAATTAGTTCGAAAATTGACTATCAAACAAGGAAGACTTCCAATAATTCGTCTAAGCATTGTCATTTTATTTGAGTGTAGACTCACCACAGATGGACCCAGTTTCATCTCAAGTATCCATCAACAAGTCAGGTTAACACTACTCCACAAAGCATTCTCAACGAATTTCTTAATTCAATTGAGGCAGCCTCTGGGAATGAAAAGACAGTTGGGAAGATGATCCTGAACTCAATCTTGCAATAACCGATATAGGCGCATACTCCCCCAATCCAATTGATATAAGAGGGAATATCATGAAGTATTGGGAGGACAAAAAGTTCATGTATCCTCGGTATCAATTGGCGGGAGTGATCCATTGCGTGCCAACAACCCAAGTGTCAGTTGCGGGGCATTTTCTGCTTTAAAAATTGGTCATGTCTGACTTGAGGTGCAACTTGTCCTCATATTCTATAAAAAAATACTGTTCATAAAACTGAATAAAGAATGCGATAAAGCATGCTGAAAAATTCATTGTCATTGCATTTTTGGTTTTCAGATACTTTTCACAAATGTGCTGTTAATCACTCCTCGAAGGAGAAATAGGACTGGATTTTAAGATGTACTCTATGTATCTATTTCGCAATTTGCAAACATTAAATATACGTGTTTTATATTTCTGTTTCTATTGAATTTACATTTCAAACCGAACCTTTTACAGAATTTTACAGGTAGCCTTAGAGTCATTTGCTTAAAAATGGCTTGAGCTATGAACTGAAAACTTTTTGTGTAGGATGGTACTATAAACCAAGCCGAACCAGCCGGCTTAACTAGTTCAAAAAGTGAAAGTGTTCATCATAGCTCGTCACCGGTCCAAGGTGATATGTTTTCCGAGGTAATCACGAAGAGATCCTTTTTCAAAACTTCTTCAAAATTCTTCTTTAAGCTTGCAGTTTTCGTTTG
>JAEIFU010001166.1:0-42333 GCA_018904235.1 Lordiphosa stackelbergi | reverse complement strand
GCGAATTATTACGAATTTTCATTTAAAAAATTTCCATAGATGAATGTTTATTTTTAAAGAATTTTGAAATATGCAGGTTTTATAATACAAAAGTATGTATAAGCTTTCCGCCAAATGTCAAATAAACGAGAAGGCCAAGCTAGCTTCGTAGGTGCCAAAGTTTTTATACCCTTGCAAGTGTTTTCATATATCAGAGTTTCAGAACGCCACCGTTAAAGTTACCCGACCGGTCGTTCCTATAGCAGCTGATTGATATAGTCATCCGATTTTCAGCAAAACTTGCAAATCTGTGTATTAATAAACGCTAAGTTGGGAGCTATAACATTAAAAACAAAAATGTTTTTCTCACTAAAACCCATTTTCGAACGAACATTTGTATGGCAGCTACAAGAAGTAGTCATCCGATCCGGTCGGTTCCGACATATTAGCAGTGTGCAGTAAAAAGAAGACTCTGTGCAAAGTTTCAGCTCGATATCTTTAAAACTGAGAGACTAGTTTGCGTAGAAACAAACAGACAGACGGACAGACAGACAGACAGAAGGACAGACAGACGGACTGACAAAGCTAAATCGACCCAGCTCGTCGCCCTGATCAAGAATATATATAGTTTATAGGGTCGGAAAGGATTATTTCTATACGTTGCCTACGTTCGGCCTCTGTTGATCAAGGATGGCCTCTTCTGCATGAGTGCTTCATTCAAGCGGTCCAGTTGTTGGCAGTGCAGGTCCGAATTGAGCGTTTGGCCATAGGGGAGCAGCTCATAGTGGATGATTCCCTGCCAATCCCACCAAACACACAGAAGAACCTTCCTGGCCGTCAATCCAGGCTTGGCCACCGTCTGGGCAGCTTCACCGCTTTTCGACCACGACCGTTTGCGCTTCACGTTGTCGTAAGTGACCCACTTTTCATCGCCAGTCACCATCCGCTTCAAAAACGGGTCGATTTTGTTGCGATTCAGAAGCGATTCGCATGCATCCATACGGGCAAAAATGTTTTTTGCGTCAAGTCGTGTGGCACCCATACATCGAGCTTCTTTTGAAAATTTCAAATGGTTTACAACGATTTGATGACTCATGCCCAGCTCTTGGCTGATGCTACGGCTGCTACTATGCCGGTCTCTTTCGATCAATTCAGCGATTTTATCGCAATTTTCGACGACAGGCCTTCCGGACCGTGGCGCATCTTCGATCACCTCTGCACCAGAACGAAAACGTTGAAACCATCGTTGTGCGGTGGAAATGGAAACTGTATCGGGTCCATAAACTGCACAAATTTTATTGGCAGCATGAGATGCATTTTTGCCTTTATAGTAGTAGTACTGTAAAATATGCCGTATTTTCTCTTAATTTTGCTCCATGTTCGCGACGCTATAACTCACGAACGACTAAAAACAAAGAACAATAAATCAAACACGTGTTAGCGCGTGAAAAGAGCTTTCCAAAAAGCTGTAGCGTGAACCGATGCGACGAATACAACTAGTAATACGCGCTTGCAAAGACAAGCTTGCGGAAATACCGACCTTTTAAACGGCTTACTCCAAGAATATAAATCCGTCTTAGCTCAAAAAAGTGCCTTTGATGGACCTCGAAATATCAAGAATCAGCATGCAATAATGTTGCGGTCAGCCAGTTTTGTTTTTAATTATTTTTATTTAAATCAAAATTTTAAAATTTTAATTTCATCTCAAATGCTTTTTACAGTCTAAAAAATGTTTGAAATGCGGGGCAGTCTGAGTGGACATTAAAAGGATGTTCTTCCACTGGGGTTATTTTGGGCCGTCTTCCTTTGCTGCAGTTAAAACATAGTTGAACTCAGCTGTCCTCCAACGCGTTTCGGCGAGCCTTTGCTGCCTTCTTCAGGGAGTCTGTTTTTATTTTTTTTTAGGAAAATACATACAAACATAAATACACATATTCACTACATATATATAAAAAACTATTTTAAATTTAAATACCTATTAGCATGTCGTCATATTTGTTTCTTGTATTGCACTAATATATTGTCGTTTGTTGTTTTTTTTCTTCACTTTATTTAATTTTGTTTAATTTATTTTTTTTCCCCTTGGGGGTGCCTTCTTTTCTGTTTCAGTGCCGCTGCATATATAAAGTTTGTTTGCTCCACGTCCTCTCTATTATTTACGGTTTGCCCCGCTCTCTCTTGGATCCGCAGGCTTTCTAGTGCCATTCTGGTCTTCCATCTCGCTTCCACATCCAGTATTTTGACATGGTCGAAGTCAGCTGTGTGACCTGCTGTGGTGATGTGCTGAGCTAAGGCTGTTGTCGTTTTTCCCTTCTGAGCATCTCTTCTATGTTCGCTTATTCGCGTGCCCAGAGAGCGTTTAGTTGTGCCTATGTAAATTCCGTTGCATTTTTCCCCGTCTTTGCCCTCACATTTTATTTCGTACACAACTCCGCTCTTGTCTTCTCTTTTGATTCGGTCCTTGGTATTTGTAAACAAGCGTCTTGTGTTGTTGTGGGCTTTGTATGCGAAGATCAGCTGCTGTGTCGTTTGTTTTGGTAATATTTCGGCTAATGATTTTACATTTGTTAAGTTTTGAATATATGGGACGCTTATATATTTCCTCGGTTCTTCTTGGTTCTCCTTGGTGTTTTTATTATTAAATAAATTGTCTGTTGTTTCCTTAATTAGTCTGTTGATGAGGTGTTCTGGGTAACTATTGTTCAGCAAAATTTTCTTTATTTTAATGTAGTTGTCCGGTCTAAACTGTTCTTCGCTTATTGAGTAAACTGTTCTTATTAGGTTTTTAGCGGTATTGATTTTCTGGTTGGGCGGGTGGTTCGAATTGTAATTTATTAGTCTGCCTGATGCCATTGGTTTAGTATACCAGTTGAATATCAGTTTTTCATTTTTCCTTGTAATCTCTGTGTCTAGATAGGCTATTTTGTTCTTCTCCTCTATTTCTACCGTGAATTGAATACGTCTGTGTTGCTTGTTTAGTACTTCTAAAATTTTCTCGGTATCCTTAGACTTTACGATGCACAATATGTCGTCTACATACTTTGAAAGGTGTTTTATCTGTATGTTCATTGAGTTCAGTTTCACAATTGTATTGTCCAGTATCTTATCCAAAATGATATTTGCTATTGTTGGGGACAGTGGATTCCCCATTGGCATTCCAAATATTTGGTTGTATACGGTGTCATTGTACGTGAAGTAGTTGTTCTCTATTAAGCAGAACTCTAGCAATTCCTTGAATCGTCGTTTGGGTATTTCTGTGTGTGGTGCTACTTCAGTCCATCTTTCCATGATGTTGCTTATCGCTAGTGATGTCGGGATATTGGTGAATAATGAAACTACGTCGAATGATACTAGTATTTCGTCCTTTTCAATGTGCAGGTCTCGAAGTCTGTGCTTTAATTGGGTTGAGTTCTGTATATTGTAATTTTCGGATGTTAGGTTCTTTAAGATGTGTCCTATGTGTTTTGCTACTTTATAGCAGGGGACAGTAGTTGATGCAGCTATGGGTCTAAGTGGAACGTCTTTTTTGTGAATTTTGGGAAGTCCATAAATTCGCGGGGCATTACCGCTTGAACAGTATAGGGTTTGTTTCTGTTTGTTGTCAATGTAGTTGTTTTTGGCTAAATCGTTGATCATTAAGTTATTTTTCCTAATAAGCTGTGCAGTGGGATCCTTTCTCATTGTTTTGTATGTGGTCCTATCTAGAAGCATTTTCTCCATTTTTCCCCTGTACTCTTTCTTGTACATGGCTACTGTTTTGTTTCCCTTGTCCGCTTGTGTAATTATAATTTCGTCTTGATGTGTTTTTAGGAATTTCTCCGTGTCTGATGCAATTTTTAAGATTAGTTCGTCTTTCTCATTTGTCCTGTTGCTGCTTTTGAATTTAATTAGTCTCTCAGTTAGGTTTCTTCTAGCAAGCTCCTTCGCTTTGTCTTCTTCCACAGTTTGTATCCCCTGTTCCAGGTCGGCGATAACATGAATGGTTGATATATTCGTCTTTGTCACAGGAAGTGCAAATTTCGGTCCTAAGGATAATAACCATTTGGTATGCTCTGGGAATTCGATGTCTGTTTGGTTGACGAACCAGTCTTCGTTTAACGTTAGTCCATATTCCCTGGTTTTGGTCTTTAGTGCTTTAGTTATTTTGTTACTCGTTGTCATTTCAGTTGTGTTGCGGATTGCATGGTAGGCATTTTTCTGTTTATTTTCGAGGTCTGTGAGTTCTGTTTCATTGATCGTCGTTTTTAATTTGTGGTAAGTGTGCGTCAGGTCTCGCTTCGTAATGTGTATTTGTTTATGTGTTTCCTTGATTTCAATGTTAAGTTCTTTAGTAAGAAATTTGTAACTAGTTTTTGAAGTTATTTTTGTGTGTCGTGTAGTGTAATGTTATGTCGAAGGGCGGTTGTTTTCCCCTTCTACTATTCTTAAAACCTTACACCTAAGTAAATATTTTAGTCTCTCTCGTTGTTTTGCGAGTCGTTTCTGGCACTTAAAATACGTCTTAATATACATGTAGGTTTGATCGTCATACTTGAGACGCATATGTTGCATGTATCCCCTCATTGTTGTTGTTTATGTATTGAATGTCGGTTTACCCTCCGAGTTTAGTTATGTGTTGATTTTGATATGGGCCGTTTCGTTGGTTCTATGTTCTTCCACTGGGAGGCCGTCTTCCTTCTTGCAGTTAAAACATAGTTGAACTCAGCTGTCCCCCAACGTTTCGGCGAGCCTTTGCTGCCTTCTTCAGGGAGTCTGTTTTTATTTTTTAAGAAAATACATACAAACATAAATACACATATTCACTACATATATATAAAACTATTTTAAATTTAAATACCTATTAGCATGTCGTCATATTTGTTTCTTGTATTGCACTAATATATTGTCGTTTGTTGTCAGTCTCTCCATGTTGTTGATTTTTCTTCACTTTATTTAATTTTGTTTAATTTCATTTTGTTTCCCCGTTGGCGTCGCTTCTTTTCTGTTTCAGTGCCGCTGCATATATAAAGTTTGTTTGCTCCACGTCCTCTCTATTATTTACGGTTTGCCCCGCTCTCTCTTGGATCCGCAGGCTTTCTAGTGCCATTCTGGTCTTCCATCTCAAGCTTCCACATCCAGTATTTTGACATGGTCGAAGTCAGCTGTGTGACCTGCTGTGGTGATGTGCTGAGCTAAGGCTGTTGTCGTTTTTCCCTTCTGAGCATCTCTTCTAAAAAGGATGATTCATAAAATAATTTTTGGTGACAAAGGGCTTATCAAAAACTCACACACTCACACAAACATAAATAGAAAGAGCGAACTGACACATTTGACAGCAGAAAAGACGAATATTTAAAAATTTTTTACAAATTCCGTTTCCAAAAATCAAGCTTTAATTAGAACCTAAGCAGAAATGGTAATGGTAATTAAATTTTATTGTTGTCATTAAAAATTGTTACTATGACATTTAAAAAGAAACCATGCTTGTACCAACCATGTACCTTAAAATTTTTTGCATGGAAATTCTTTACAATTCGCGATCTATCGAAGGAAATTTTTAACAAGTTTCTGAGAGAAGGTGGGAATTTGTATTCCTTACTATCACCTTATCTTATTTATTTAATTGTTTCTTTTCCAAAATTAAGTCCAGTGTTTCGATTTTTTGCTCTGTTCATCTTTGATTTGGTCCCAATTCGATTTATAAACTCAATGAGGGGATTGACATCTTATTCCCCCAAATTAGTTTTGGGCGAACAGCTCATTCAGTTTTGGTGATAGCTGTCGGTCGGTAGACGATCGGTCGAAATTGTAGCTTAGTCAGAAGAACTTTTTTGTTTTAATGGTATCTGCTTCAACACAATTCCTAAGAATTTGATAAAAATCGGAAGAATATATCGTACTATGTACTATCTGTACTATACGTAGCGGTAGCCATAAGTACCTTTACAATTTTGTGGGTCTCGTTGGTATCAACAATTTTTTTTGTTGAATTATGATTCACAGTGTTTCAAATTTAAACAAACTTTTTGGAAAATTTTAATGTAGGTTGTAAGAGTCAGCGTCTGGCTTCCATTGGAGTTTAATGATTTGCTTGAGATGAAGATAACTGTGCGCATGAAACCTTTTGTAAATAACTTGCTTTTCTTATCAATCTCCTTTTACCCCAGGCACAGTGGGCTGAATCGTTCAAGCGCTCGAATTAATATCTTCCAAAAGTAAATGAGATAATCGCAATCTGTTTTTTATTTTCCCTTAAAGGTAGGAATAAAAGGAATAAAAAATAAGTGAAAAAAGTTTTAAATAATTTTTTTTTTTATTTTTAAAATTAAAAACAAAACATTTTTTTAATTTTAAAGAGATTGCAGAAGGTACATAGAGTATATTAAGTTTGTGCAAAAGTATGTAACAGGGAGAAGGAATCATTTCCGACCCTATAAAGTATATATATTCTTGATCAGCATCAACAGCCGAGTCGATATAGCCATGTCCGTCTGTCCGTCTGTCCGTCTGTCTGTCCGTCTGTCCGTCCGTCTGTCCGTCCGTATGAACAAACAGATCTCAGAGATGGTAAGAGATAGAGGTTTGACATGTATGGGACAAATGCTTCTTATACTTGCAGGCAGATCAAGTTTATTTTCAATTTTTGCCACGCCCCCTCCCGCCCCCACAATTTTGAAAAAAAACGTCATATCTCCCACAGTTTTGTAGATAGATGATTTGTACCTTCTAGAGATAGTTAGTCATTAGGAATATGTATCGATTTGCCAAAGAAATGATAAAGATCGGACGAGCGGTTCTCAAGTTATGAGCAAATAAGTGAATCTGAATCACTCCCGGCCACCCCCGCCACCCACCACCCACCCTTTCACAACCAACGCCGCACAATCTTAGAGAGAGAGAGAGAGAGAGAGAGAGAGAGAGAGAGAGAGAGAGAGAGAGAGGGAGAGAGAGAGAGAGAGAGAGGGAGAGAGAGAAGGGGTAAGAATTATTCATTTGTTTAAGGTTGGAATACAAGAAACAAAAATAAAATAAAAATAAAAAATTAAAATTAAAAAAAATGCCTAAGTTTTCAATATAGCTTTTCATATAACAGAAACTATTCGTATTCCGAGCTGTCCGAATTCTCCAAATCGATCGTTGCACGAAGCGGTTTCGCCATTTATTGAAAGTAAGCTTACAACCTCCAGCTCAAAGCCAAATATTTTAAGAAGAAACATTAGAGCACTCTAGGAAGGTGATATTAAAAGTATTGGAAGATACTAGGCGTGCGTTAAAAAATATCTTCTCATTGTATTTTTCTAGTGGAATTTTTTGTGTAGTGCTCTTTCAATAATCCTATTTAAAGCTGTAGTGCTTCCCCGATATCATTCAATTGGAAGAGTAAAAGGCTAATGATATCGCACCATGAATCAAAAATTTATTACAATCCTATTAGTAAAAACTCGCAATTTTTGCCAGTTTCGATACGATCTTCCTCATGCAGGTTTTCTCTAATACTGTATGAAAACATAGTTCTCCAAAGCCAATAACTTCTTTGTGGGGATGTCCTCGTTGTGCCATACTAGAAAATAGGTTTTGATATCATAAAAAGTCGACAGTTTGAGTACAACAACAGGACTCACACTGAACGGCAAAAGTTTGAGAAACTGTTGGCTTCATGTCTAGTTACTTCACAGCTGGCGCCAATAACTGGTGAAGTTGACCGGATGTGAAAAATTTGTTGTTTCCTGAAATTAAACAAGATTTTTCTAAAGAAATAAAAAAAATTTTTATTAGATGGTCCGAGTCGGGATTGAACCCACGCCTCCCGCACAGCAGGTCACCCCAGCGGCTTAAAAACGTTTTAAACGTTTTGAATTTGATTTTCGACTTCAGCATTCTAGGCTACAAAAGTTTGACCATTATCGAATAAATACATATTTACACAGAGAAATAGAATCTTATATTTTATATTGATGTTCACATTTTACATTTTTAAAAAAAAAATATCAAATTTTTTCATGTCAATTAGAATTATATTAGCTGTACGCAGAGTAAAATTGTGTGGCCTGGTGAGGTGAAGAGATGAGTGTGTGGGACTGCTGTGTGGGTTCAATCCCCAAAACCCAAATATCAATACGATATTTTTCGAACGTATTAATTTATTCTTAGACATATCAGAGTAAAGTTGATATGAAAAAATGTTGAATTGAGTGAAATTTCATGTCAATTTTTTTTTCGGTGATTCATTGGAACTTTCTCGTTACAGGGTATATTTGTTTTTGTCAGCGTGACGAAATTTCTAAACTGTTTTCTGTAGTGTTCTATTTGTTTGTCTATTGCACTACGATAAGCTGATGACTGCTCCCCTCAGTGACTACAGCCGAATCCGTCACGTACATTTATATTGTAGTTACAGCATATTCGTACATATGTGTTTGTATTGTATCTATAATGGTCTATTACTTTGTGTGACCCAATTTCAAGAGACAATTTAGTGGGCGGTACGAGAAGACAAGCGATCTGACGATTTTTACTGCTCAGCTAGATGCAAATGTTGCGAGGTGTCAACGCCATGAGCTCTTATCAGTAATGCAGTTCTAGCGAAGAGGGCTGGCATCGTGACACGTTTAAAACATTTCATAATGTAAATAAGCAAAACTCGCTTAAAAATTATTTTATATTTAACAGGAGCGTAAGTTATATTCGGTCATCCCCGAAGTATGCAGAGTATATTAAGTTTGCTCCAATGTATGTAACAGTGAGAAGGAAACATTTCCGACCCTATAAAGAATATTTATTCTTGATCAGCTTCAGCAGCTGAGTCGATATGAACACACATATCGCAGATATGGTAAGAGATAAGAGGTTTGTCATGTATTAGATTTAAACTTCTAGTACAGGGTTGCCCATATTCGACGGACCCATTTTTTTTTTTTAAAATCAAAGAAAAAAATAAAAATTTGGCGGTTGGCAATCTTAATCATTTAATTTGTTCCAAGTAGATTTGTTTACATCAATTTTTGAATATGATATCTCTCAAATGGCCGCCTCTGGCGTTGATGGCGTATTGTGCCCTTTTTGCAGCATTTTCCATCGATTTCGCCAACATTTCGGCCGGAATAGCGGCTATTTCTTCACGAATGTTGTCCTTGAGCTCTTCTACGGTCCTTGGCTTGTTAACGTAAACCTTTGACTTCAAATATCCCCACAAGAAGAAGTCAGGCGGCGTCAAATCGGGCGAACGCGGTGGCCAGTCCAAATCACCACTTTTCGACATCAAACGGCCCGGAAACAATTTCTTCAGAAAATCGATTGTTATGCGACTTGTGTGCGGTGGAGCGCCGTCTTGTTGAAACCAGAACTGCCTCATACGCTTTCGACGAATAATTGGCATCACAAAATTGGTCATCATGTCGCGATAACGCTCTTGGTTGATGGTAACAGCATGGCCATTTTCATTTTGGAAGAAAAACGGCCCAATGACCGTTTTCGCACTAACGCCGCACCAAACTGTGACTTTTTCGTCATGAAGAGGCACTTCTTGAATCTCCTGAGGATTTTCATTTTTATAATAAATTTTTTTTTTTCCTTCCAATAAAATGCAAATTTTACATATTTTATTTTTTTAAAAAACCACGTTTTTTTACAAAATACTTTTTTCTTAAAATTAAATTTCAAGGCTATTTCAGAGCGCTCGCGTGGCGTGTATTGTTCCATGGTAAAAATCTGCTTGGACTGACGCTTCAAACGCGGTATGTCATTAAGCGATCTGACATCTCTGTCAAAAGTTATGGCGTTGCCAGATATGGTAAGAGATAAGAGGTTTGTCATGTATTAGATTTAAACTTCTAGTACTTGCAGGCAGATCAAGTTTGTTTTTGTATTTTAACCATCACCCACAGTGGTTCATAGTCGTTTGGGCTTGGACAAAATTCTGTAACTTTTAAACCGCACAAAATTTTGAATTCATCCCTTTCTTTAATAAGGTATTTCACAGGTCTTTATAAAGTGAAGAGTTCATTAATACTGCTTCAGTGGGTCCGGTATTGCAGAGCGTAAAAAATCAAATTTTAGTAAAAAAATGTTTCCTTACAAGCAACTGTAAGCCATATTAATAAAGCCAAGGCGATTATTTTTGGTCAAAATATATGTAATAGAACACTCAGCTGGTTTTTCAAAATTCAAATTAAAACTGTCATGGTTTAGGTACATTTCTTATAATAATAATATATTTCGTAATATTTCTTTGCAATTAAAATTTGTCACACCTTTTTTTCACAAAAATGAATGCAGGATGCCAAATTATTATCAAACTCATTTCTTCAAATAAGGCGTACACAAACAAACCTTTACTATTTTCATATGAGTCACTTTTTCTCGAGCTGGGTCCCGATTGTTGTCGGCTAATGATATTTTCGGGTGCATGAAATAACGCCCAGCGGGCGTTATTTCACTTTGTGCCCGTGGGCATTATTTCACTTTCAAAATTGAAATAACGCCCGTTGGCGCTATTTCACTTTCAAAAGTGAAGTAAAAACAACGGATGTTACTATTATGAGTGCAATAACGCCCACAACACCCGCGGTTATTTCACCCTCCCTCCTCTCATTCCACTTCCATATTATAAGGTAAGGACTTCAACCGTTTGATTTAATCTCAAATCATCAATTTGAAGAGAATCCGAGTCAAAATCACCATTATAATTTGTAGAATCGCCATGCATGAGATCTTTTTTTTGTTGTTAGTGAGGCAGTTAAAGAAATCTTCAAGTGAAATTATACCTGTCTAAATTTTTGCTCAATTCCACAATTTTGTTTTCCTCCCGAATTGTAAGTGTAACGTAAAATTGGCAAAACAGCCCCAAAGGGCCAAGCCAATCTTCTCTCATCCCAAAAATTACTTCCAAGAATTTATCAAATCTGCCATGCTTTCTTCCTTCCCAATATCGTGTTGAATGACTCCAATAAGCTTGTAGTCCTTAAGCTTTGACCGTGAACAGAAAATGCACGAGGTGTGGCCTTAAAATAAGTTAAAATAATTTGTTCTAAGCCTTAAAATTGAATTTCCTTCACCGCTTACGGAGTTCCTTGCGTTTCTTTGGGGTGATACAAAATACAAAGCGGGTTGAAATCAATATTATCAAGGAATAAAAGTGATGAAAGCGATATATAGGGGTTGATTCTAGATGGCGCTGGCAAAAAAAAAATATAGTTCACCTATTACGGAAACACAATTCTTTAATTCTTAAATCGCGCGATTTTCAAAAAAAAATTTGTATTTCATTTTCCACAAACCTATCACAAAGTCCGTTAAAATAGCGCCACAACAACTTTCGTCTTCTTCAATATTGGTTTAGTAATATTATAAAAATATTGAAACATGTAACATTTGGAACGCCATCTGAAATTAAACCCTACATTCTATACCCGCTGTCGCCCACGGTCGTTGTTTCACCTTTTATTTCCCACATTCTACTTCAATTTTAAAGCAATATATCGCTTTTATCACTTCTATTGCTAAATAATATTGATTTCAACCAGCTCTTTTTTTATCTCCCTCACAATTTTTGGATTATTATTTCTTCTCACCTTTGTCATCCATTCTTTCTCAAAGTAATGTAAAAATCTTTGAAGTAGAGCATGACTTTCCTACCTGAACCTACGCAATTCAATATTTTGGCTTTACTTAAAAATACACGGTACCATTTGAGGCAATCTTCATTCTTTATCAACATTAATCCAAAATTTGGATTCCAAATGATTTTATTTATAAGCTGTTGCGCCTAAATGCTTGGCAATAATGAAACCAGCAGCCGTTTAATTGCGTTTGTGCAGTATGATTGGATTTGTCTGATGCTCGGTCTTGGTAATGGCTTTGCACTAATTTTTCGAGCACAAGACATAAATTGAAATGATTACCTTTTAACTAACTTTTGTTATTTCGAGCACAAAATTTTTTTTAAAACATGAGAGGCAAATTTTACGAGATTTTTGAAAAACGGGCCTTATTTCACTCCAAAAAGTGAAATAACGCCCTCTTCTCTCTTTTTAGAAGTGAAATAAGGCCCACGGGCGTTATTTCACTGGGCGTTATTTCATGCACCCGATATTTTCTTCTGTAAAATGAAGCAATCAATTTTTTGAAGAAAACTTTTGCAAGCCTCGGATAGTTTAAAAACAGGTGTAAGTTATCTGCGGCAAGAGCAATTGTTCGAAAACCGCGACTTGTGTTTTAAAGTGTTAAAGTTTTTCTGCGATTTTCATCAAACTTGGTAAAATTATGAAATCTAGTTTTTCGGCCGAATGTTTCCATGGCAACTACCTGAGTGAACTAAGTATAAATATGTGCATTTTTGTTTTGGTCTCTGTCTTCATTAACTGTTATTTTATATTTCTTTTTGGCAGGCAAGTATTTTTTGTTGTTTGTTTATCTTAGTTTCCATATGCAATCATCTCTTTTGATCTTGGAATTTATTGCCTTTCGCCATGCTCCGTATTAGATCTCGCGGTTTTCATATGAAATAATTTAATTTAATTTAATTTATTTGACAATCTTCCTGGTGCTTCAAGTATAAACTTATAATTATTGCACCAGTCACAAAAACAGTCTCACAGGAAATATTTTAAGCATCCCAACTTATTATAATTTTACATATTTATATATATTTACATATTTTGGTTTTTTGATTGATTATTAATAATAAATATTATTGTCAAAAAAGTCTTGCGGTATTTTTATTGAATTTTCAATTGTTCATAAAATTGGTTATAATAATGCGATTTAAGTCAAATATGCGCCGTTTTGTTCGATGACGAGTTCCCAACGAGATGCCAACTTCATAATGCCCCTCTTATAGAAGCTCGCTTCCCTTTTGGCAAAAAACTCGGAGAGCCAATTTTCACAGGACTCTCTTGTGGCCAACTTCCGACTACCAAGCTCGTTCGCCATGGACAGAAATAGGTGGTAATCACTTGGTGCGAGATCCGGACTATACGGTGGATGCAAAAGAACCTCCCATCCGAGCTCCCGGAGCTTCTGGCGCGTCACCAAAGATGTGTGTGGCCTGGCGTTGTCCTGATGGAAGACAATTCGGCCTCTGTTGATCAAAGATGGCCTCTTCTGCATGAGTGCTGCATTCAAGCGGTCCAGTTGTTGGCAGTACAGGTCCGAATTGAGCGTTTGGCCATAGGGGAGCAGCTCATAGTGGATGATTCCCTGCCAATCCCACCAAACACACAGAAGAACCTTCCTGGCCGTCAATCCAGGCTTGGCCACCGTCTGGGCAGCTTCACCGCTTTTCGACCACGACCGTTTGCGCTTCACGTTGTCGTAAGTGACCCACTTTTCATCGCCAGTCACCATCCGCTTCAAAAACGGGTCGATTTTGTTGCGATTCAGAAGCGATTCGCATGCATCCATACGGGCAAAAATGTTTTTTTGCGTCAAGTCGTGTGGCACCCATACATCGAGCTTCTTTTTGAATCCAAGCTTCTTCAAATGGTTTATAACGGTTTGATGACTCATGCCCAGCTCTTGGCCGATGCTACGGCTGCTACTATGCCGGTCTCTTTCGATCAATTCAGCGATTTTATCGGAATTTTCGACGACAGGCCTTCCGGACCGGGCGCATCTTCGATCACTCGCACCAGAACGAAAACGTTGAAACCATCGTGTGCGGTGGAAATGGAAACTGTATTGGGTCCATAAACTGCACAAATTTTATTGGCAGCTGAGATGCATTTTGCCTTTATCGTAGTAGTACTGTAAAATATGCCGTATTTTCTCTTTATTTTGCTCCATGTTTGCGACGCTATAACTCACGAACGACTAAAAACAAACAACAATAAATCAAACACGTGTTAGCGCGTGAAAAGAGCTTTCCAAAAAGCTCTAGCGTGAACCGATGCGACGAATACAACTAGAACTACGCGCTTGCAAAGACAAGCTTGCGGAAATACCGCAAGACTTTTTTGACAACCTTATATTTAGGGGAGAATGGGGGGTTCTGAGCCGCTGGGGGTTGTGAGCCACTCGAATATTGGCCACAAAAAAAAATATATTTAAACTTTTTGTTTATGTCATGTGTCTCCCTTCTTATTACCTAACTTTTGGCAAGCAACCTATCAGTCTACACCGTCTTTAAGTTCGTGAGCCAGAAGTCGACTTTTTTTTCAAAAAAGAAAGTTTTTTTTTCATTTTTGACTTGGAATAAAAAAAAATTTTTCGTAAGACAAATGTAAGTATGAGGGATATATCTTTGGTCAATTGCCTTTTTGATCGAAATATGTTTTTTTTTTGTAACAATTTCTTTTTGGTTATGTGACGTCACCAAAAAAAAGTGAGATATGGGGGGTTGTGAGCCACTTTGAAAAAAGTCGGTTTTGAGTTTCAAAGATAATATTGCAATGACGCGCAATAAAACAGAGGAAAAACTCTCCAAAGAAGTAAAAAAAACTTTAAAAAAGGCGAACAAAAGAACAGCCACAAGCAAAAAGTGCTCGTATATAAAAGAAAACAAGCCTGATGCCGTCAATCAATTTTCACTCTTCATTGATATTTCTTAATTCAGAATATGAGAAAAATTTTTCATTTTTTCATTTAATAAAGAATAATGGCTTCAAAACACGAATTTTGAACTTTTAGATGGGTGGCTCACAACCCCCCACAAATTTTCGAAATGTCAAAAAAAACCACTTTTTTTTCAATATGAAATAAAAAAAACCCAAAACTATAAAACTAGTGATGAGGAAAGTTTTGTGCATCTTTTACCTAAAATACAAAATTTACAGATCGAAAAAATATTCATTTTTGGCGAAGTTATGTTCCAAAAACAAAACTATGATCACAACCCCCCACTCTCCCCTACTATAAATGTAGGTTTTAATTTTTAAGGTGAGTATTTAATTTGGACCTAAATTGCGTTGCACTACTAATATTTTTTAAATTGGGTGGTAGTTGGTTCCATAACCGAACAGTACACACGAAAAAATGCTTCTCTGAACTGGCTAGTTTATGTCGCATTGCGGTTAAATTTAGGGTTCTTGTTGAAGTGGCAAAGGTTATTTTGTCATATAAATAGGATCGATCCCATAGCAAAGCATTGAGGTGGAATACTTATTGGAAAGCAAAAGCGTAAGTGTATAGAAAAAATAACTCTTAAGAAGGATTTTTTTAACAAGAGTTGTAGTTTTTAGAAGAGCGCGGCTTAATAAAGGGACTGAGGCAAGCTGGGACCAAAATTGAAGATATCGCTACCAGCGTCAATCGACATAGAAATACAATCGTCAACTTCTTAAAAAATCCCGACAGTTATGGTAGAATCAAGCGCTCCGGCAGACCGACCACCATAGACAAAAGGTGTAAACGGCAAATTCGACGTCTCGCGGTCCAAGAAAACATGTCTTGCATGCAGATCAAGCGCCAATTAAGTCTTAAGGTATCCAAAAGACGAGTATATCAAATTTTGGCAGATAATGAACACGTTAAATATGCTTCACGCGAGCGCGTACCAATGCTACTGCCACGCCACCTAAGCGCCCGTTTGGCATTTGCTAAAAGATATCAACTTTGGACCGACGAGTTCCAGCGGGTCATTTTTTCTGATGAGAATATGTTCAACCTGGATGGCCGTGACGGCAGTAATAAATATTAGCGCGATTTAAGACAACCACGGGAAACATACCCTAAGAGAAATTTTGGTGGTGGTGCACTGATGGTTTGGGCTGCTTTCGGACATGCAGGAAAGTCTCCGCTCTGCTTTATACCAACTAATCAAATGCGGAGATCTATGTACAATTGTTAGATGATGTTCTAGTTGATTTTGCTGGAGATTTGTAAGCAAATAATTGGACATTTCAACAAGACAACGCTCCAATTCACACAGCCCGCCTTGAAAGACTTCTATTTTTTTACATTTGCACGACTTTAGTATACCCTTTTTACGCTACGAGTGACGGGTATAAAAAGCAGTTGTTAATAGTTCAATTAGAACTACTATTTTGATAATCACCCTTTGCACATTTACTGATTTCACAAGACGAATAAAATTTTTTTGTGGATTATTTTGTTAGTAAGTAAACACTAAAATTAATTTGTATTTTTATACCCGTTACTCGTAGAGTAAAAAGGGTATACTAAAGCCGGAGAAGGAATCATTTCCGACCATAAAAAGTATATATATTCTTGATCAGCATCAACAGCGGAGTCGATATAGCCATGTCCGTCTTTTCGTCTGTCTGTCTGTCTGTCCGTCCGTCCGTCCGTCCGTATAAACAAACAGATCTCAAAGATGGTTAGAGATAGAGGTTTGACATGTATGGAACAAATGCTTCTTATACTTGCTGGCAGATCAAGTTTATTTTCAATTTTTGCCACGCCGTCTCCCACCCCCCAATTAGGAAATAACGTTATATCTTGCACAGTTTTGAAGATAGATGGTTTTCTAGAGATAGTTAGTAATTAACTATATGTATCGATTTGCCGAACAAATGATAAAAATCTGATGAGCGGTTCTCAAGTTATGAGCAAAAAAGGTGAACTTCTACTCCAGGTGGAGAGTATGTTATACTCGGGCTTAACTTTCTCACTTGTTTTTGTGAAGCTTCTGATAAACAAATGGCCAATGTTGTTCTAAGGCAATTGGTAGTACAAAATTGCTCATAGTCTGCGAACCAAGGCTTTGTTGGTGAAACTAAAAGCTCATTTCGGTCAGATTTTTTTTTTTGCTTATGGTTTATCATCTATTGTGGTTAGTGGGTGAATCTAAAAATGGTACTCCATTTCTTGGTTTTTTGACTGTCGAGTACCAACTCTTAAGCTCCATTTACACGTCAGACGAAAACTCATCTGAGAAGCTCAGATGAGCCAGCTGCATGCAGCGGCGCACAGCTAAATTAGGCGAGCCCACATCATGCATTACAACAGCCCACAAGTATAAAACACAGTCGCTACACTTTGTATACCGAGTTTTCATACGGAGTTTGTCAAGTCTTCGAAGCTTCGTTTGTCGAAAATTCGAACTGTGTTCGTATGCTTGTTCGTTTTTTGGTTTTCTTAATGCATTCACACACAAACATATATGTGTGCGTGTGTGTAGTTGATTTCTGACGATTGGCATGTGCGTGCATCTCCGCATCAGCGAAAAAAACTTATTTTAAATAGCTTTTAGTCGATTTGTTTCTTGTATATTGGAATGGCTAATAAATGGTTTAAATATACCTTTAATAAATAATTTAACTTAACATACCGCAGATGGAGCTGTACTTCAATAGCATTACCACTCTATATACCTTTTAGTTCAAAGTACATTACGTCGTAAAGTACCTGCATTACAACAGCGCATACTATGTGTATCGTTTAGTGGGCGGCCCATCCACACCGTCCATTACATTTCTTAGATTTTTAGGTTCAGTTGTAATGGAGCTCCGAAAAGCGTTCGGCTATCGCCCACTTGTCGATTACAACATAATGGGGATTCGAAAGCTAGCAGTCCACAAAGCGGCCATGCTAATGTAAAAGTATACTGGGTTGTAATCGATGCTGTGTGACACACAGCCTTCGAAGTGTTTAAGAGGTGCTCGATTACGTAATGTGCATTTGCGCCGCTGGGCAGAATCATTATTTTATCGGAATCATCTGGTTCATATGAACATTGTGACGTTGCTTTGTTTACAAGGATGAAAAAAATATGGAATCAAAAAAGAATGTCCAAAAAAACAAAAGAAAGTATACAAAGCGAGCAATGTGGAGCCGTGACTGGCTTCGACGCCGAGTAGAAGGCCGAGATGTGGCCCAGTTTGTGTTGTGAGAACTGTAATACGAGGATCCGAAAACTTTCTTAAATTTAATCAGATGAGCATAGCATAAGGAAGTTCAATTTTTTAATTCAATTTATTCCATTTATTTATCTATACTTAATAAAATATTTTTAACTTATTCTAACACGATAATTATATTTAATAGAATACATGTACGCAATCAGTTTTGCAAAGAACTCTTCTTGGCGCTCCTCTGACTTAATAAATTCGCCAAAAGAGTTGACGCCTGCGGAATATTCGCTCGCATGTGTGTTCCGATGCTCGAGGCTTTATAAATCCGTACAAAAAGCGAAGATGGCGGACCACCCGTACCCATTCCGCTTTTGTTGTTGGCTTTTTTTAGCTTGGCTAAATTATTTATTTTGGTCATAATATCCACCATTATTTTGCCCTCACATTTTTTTATTGTTCTATTGTTTTATTGTTATTGTATTGTTTTATTGTTAATTCTGTACGATCTGCTTTTGTAGGTGGGACAGAGCAGGCTCAGCCTCGTACATGTAGGTCCTTGGTCCACTCAGCAGATGTCTACAAAATTAGTGTAATGTATGTACACACAATCATACACACTTACTGTCTTATTTGGTTGGGTCATAGCGATTAGCGCTCTGATGCTTCTTAAGTTGCAATATATTTTTTGGATTTTAATAAGAATTAACTTGACAAACAAAAAAACTTGACCGATAGCCAAAATTCGATAAGAAATGTATATCGATTGTCTGAAAATGGCAACGCCAGCACACTGCAATTAGGTAACACTGTAACTCGATAAATGCCACTCAGCTCAGGACAAATAGAACCGGTTCTATTTCGTCTGATCACTCATCTGAGTAGCTTTATGTCTACTCAGACGCCTTTTTACACGGTCTGACAGGAAATCAGACAAAAACTAGCCAGCGGCCTTCCCCTCACCCTCGCACAGCGGCTCACATACCAACGGCCGCACACACAACAACAAGCAGTTCAAGTGGCTACAACAATGTAGCTGGAACGTCAGAGTGACACCACGACAGCGACGTCATAACAACAGAAGAGCGCTGACCGCCGTTAGCTGTCGCAGCTAAAACCTCGCTCACTCGTCACCCCCCTCCCCTCGACCTACCAATGGAAACTGCAGCGCCAGCGTCCGATGACAACAACAAGAACAACCAACGCTGGCGGTGTCGCAATTTCCGCTACACTTTGCCAGCACCAAAGAAAGCTGACTCCGCGGGATTCTCGGTGCTCTGCCAGCACCGAAATATGCCGACGTCGCGGGACTCTGGGCAGCGGCGTGGCCAACCGGCCACTTGTAGAATAAGTTAAGTTTAATTCTTTTTGTACCACAGAACTCGACACAACTCAATATCTTTTGATTAAAACAACTTTATAACGTTTATTAATCCGTTTTATTATTGGAGCCGGGATATTCACAGGATGAAATCACCAAACGCAGTTGGTATAATGCTGATAATTAGGTAATATCGCAAGGTATTACCCTAGCCGGCCATGACTGGCCGTAACTGGCGCCCGAGCGGGTTACACCTTCTTCTTATGGAGGTGGAACCTACGTATCTTAAGATACGAATATCTGCACAAAGTGCAAATATTAAAGAAAATTTTAAGAAAAAATATGCAAAAAAAAAAAAAAAAAGGGTAAAAAGTGTGTGACCATGTGAGATGAGTGGCAAGTGAGAGTGGAAAAAGTTTTTAAAACAAAATTTTTAATTAAGAACAAACAAATGGAAGTGTGAAATACAATTACCCGCCGCGGTGGGGATGCTGCCTTTCAGAGCTAGCATTCCTCACGGGCGCAAAAAATTGTAATAATTTATTAAAGTCAGTAAACCCGCCGCAGCGATTTGTTCAAGCACTTGATTGTTTGACTCATTCGCGGGCGCAAAACTACTGCGATCAACTAAAAGAAGCAATAACACGCTGCGGTGACTAGTCCACGCACATAGTGGGTAGCTATTCACGAGCGCTAAAAAGATTGCAAAATTCAAAAAATAAAACAAAACCAAATGTGAAATCTAATAAGTTAAAAACAAAAGTGGTGTGTGGCAGTCTGCTAGAAAGGCTAAGGATGTGGAATGCATTCAGAAAAAAAGCTGCCTAGCGGATTGTGTGTAAATCCGTACCTTAGTAGGCGAAATGCCAAAACGGATAAATACGGACCACCGCGCCCAGTGCCGAGTTAAAAAATAATAGAATTAAGAAAAAGAAAAACAAAAACTAGCATTAAGAAAAGAATTCGAAATTAAAACCTCCACAAAAAGACCACTCCAATCACATGTTGCACTAGAAAAATATAAAAATACAAAAAAAAAACATTAAATACAAAATACTAATTATATTTCTATTTCAGAATCCTGTAAGATACCTTCCCGGATAACGAAACTGAACTTGTTGTAACGAAACTGAACTTGCTGAACTTGTTGTAACAAACTGACAGAAGGAATTGACACTACGGTACAAAGGGTGAGTGAAACGGTTCTTTTATCTTTCCTAAATTTCCCCTTGTTATTAAAACAGTAAGTGAAAATTATTAAAAACAAAACTGACAAAAGTCGAATTTTAAGTCCTATCTTCTTGCTAGGGAATACGAAATTTAATTTACAACAGAAAGTGACAGAAAAGTTAAAACCTTAAACCTACCATTTCCTACTAGAGTCACGAAAGGGAAATACAGAATAAAATGGAGGAAATGAAAGAAGTATTGAATAGGCTGGATGCAACAATCGCATCACTAACCTCTCAAATGACAACCATGAAGGACGAGATTAGGAAGACTGGTAGTAGAATCAGTACTTTAGAAACAGATTATGAAGAACGTAACCCCGTAGCGGATATACCGCTTCCATTAACACGCCCACGCACCGAGTATGAACTGAAGGAAACTTTAGTCTTACCGGATTGTGTTAAAGAACTTCAAGCATTTGAAGGGGAAGCTGGCAAATACGTCTCTTGGGTGAATAGAGCACAGGCTATAATAAACGACTACCAGCTTGTTAAAGAAAAGCCTCTCTATAGATCCATCCTTATGCACATTAGACAGAAAATTAGAGGAAACGCCGATTTGGCACTCATTTCCTACAATGTGCAAGACGATGATTGGTCAGAAGTTAAGCGAATCTTGGCCTTGCATTATGCTGACAAGCGAGATATTCGTACCTTAGAATACGAATTAGGTCAAATGACCCAAGGGAATAGGAAAGTGGAGGATTTCTACATGCAAATCAACCACCATATTTCTCTCATTACAAACTGTTTAAAAAACACAAACTACCCTGCAGAGGTGAAAAACGCCTTAAGTGATGCTCAAAGGGGTAAGGCATTGGATGTCTTCATAAGGGGACTTAGCGGTGACGCCTCTAGGTTATTGGTGATCCGTAGACCCAAGGACCTTCCTGAAGCATTCTCTATCACTTTAGAATTGCAGAGTGTGGGACCAAGAAACTTAACACCAATGGGTCCCACATTTAAGCAAAATTTTAATCAAACTTACCGCCCAATGAACATTCAGAGGTTTCCTCCCTCACAACAGTTCAATACCGGTATGCACAGATTTCAGGGACCAAGACCGGCTATTAAGCCCGAACCCAGTCGATCGGGGCAAAGCTACAGGTCAGGTTTCAATTCGCACCAAGAAGAGTCAGGCGGAACCAAACGTAGTCCGAGTGCCAACTCTAATTTGAACCCTTTTAAAAAAGTTCAAAGACTCTACCATTTAGAGTCAACCACATCTCCATCGAGTCCCGTCTCAGGTGAATATTATCAGGAACCGCATAATGAACCATGTTATAATGATCCTGGTCAAGAAGGTGAAGCTCACGAACTCGAGAACCCTTCCCAGGAAATAAACCCAGACCCCCCCGTAGAGGAAGTACGCTGCACAAGCGACGGGGAAACAAATTTTATGACCAACGCCTCTCTAGCGTACCATACATAGAGTATGGAACCAAAGACGGGGCTAAGTTACAATTTCTCATAGACACCGGCGCTAACAAAAATTTTGTAAGCCCCAAACACTCCGCCGGGTCAACAGCACTACCCACTCCCTTCTTTGTACATTCCGCTGCAGGTGGTATTAAAATTACTCACCGCGTCACCGGAAAATTTTTTAAGCCGATTGGAAACGACACTGTTCTTACCTTTTTTGTCCTCCCCGGGTTAAACTCCTTCGACGGCATCATAGGAGATGATACGCTCAAAACTCTAAATGCCTTGATCGATAGGAAAAATCATTTACTGACAATAACACCAGGGGTCAAGCTAACGCTTTTGGCCAGGGAGTCCTCAAATGTACATCCGTTGTTAGATTCCACACACCTCTTTCGGATTTTGTAAATTCTTTGCAAAAATACTTAAAGCCTTCAATAATAAACGGCATTAAGATCCCTGATACTTACTTGCAGTTTCTGCAAACTTGCTGCACTCAGCATTTCAAGCTATACAAGATTCGTATAGCGCAACGTCTAATCGAAGATGTCACAGACGAAGAACAGATCTGCGATATTATTGAAAAAGAACATCGCAGAGCTCACAGAGGTCCAAAAGAAGTTCGCATCCAAATCATGGAGAAATACTACTTTCCCAAAATGGCAAGCCTCCTTCGTGCTCAACTGTCAACTTGCACTACTTGCAAGTTGTACAAGTATGACAGACATCCTAACAAACCAGCTTTACAACCGACTCCCATACCCAAGTATCCGTGCGAAATACTCCACCGTGAAAACCAAGTCAGGAAAAATTTTTCACAAATCTCATTTAAAAAGTTGAGCTAAAGACGTTTCAAATATCAAATTGTTTTTATTCAATATTTGTTTTTCACGTCTATTCCCTCGTTTTGTTTTTTTCGTATTGTCGTAGGATCAATGCAAGAAGGTAGGAGTTTTATAACTTAAATATCTCAAACAATTTTTAGTTAACTCGATTCAACCACGTATAAGGGGAAATGGAAACGAAACGTTTCACAAACTCTATTGACTTTTTACGAACACAGAATTTTCTAAAATATACTATAATCATTAAAACAAAATAGGAGTTAAGTTCAATCTTAAGTAAAACACCAATAATCTAAACACTATTAGTTAAGAAACCAAATAACGACCCAAGTAGGTCAATACAAAAAAAGGGATAAAAACACAAAAAAACATATTTACACACCTAGATTTAACACATTTTTGAACAACTAATTATAAGTATTTACCATCTTATCTAAATTTAAACCTTTTTTTTGGGCACTACAAGCATGTCCACAATCCATATAGCGACCGCTATTCATATTCATAAGTGATGCAGAGACAATACCGACTGATGTTCCTTTACCCGACAATCATCGACGGGAAACAGGTGGTGCTGAAATATAACAAATTGGCAATGGATGCCAGCGAAACGTACGCCGTCATGGGCGGATGCTCTTCCATAGGCAATACCACAGTTTGCCGGGAGAGGGACTTATTGAAATTGGAGGAGGAAACTTGCATCCCCAGGCTGCTGAAAGGAGGTCCAGCAGCATGCACCTATTTGCGAAACGACCAGGAGATAACCAAACCTCATTGAAGACGGAACAATTCTATTAACAAATTTCAATGGAACGGTGGCTACCACCACAAAACGATACCATCTAACTGGCTCATTTGTCGCGCAATTCGACAATGAGACTGTAGCGGTTGCTGGTCGGAACTACAGCAGCTATTCGTCAAATCACCTGATGGCTATGCCGGCCGTCCTCTCTAACGTAACAGCTGCGAATTACCAGCTGTCATTGGAATACGTGCATGATGTTAGCTTACAGAACCTACGTAAGATGTCGAATATGACTGGGAAACTACTCTTCTCCTTCCTCTCGGAAACGTTGTTGACCTTGGTTGCACTTTCTCTAATATACTTCCTATGGAGAAAACTAACCAACACCAGAGGGATCCCCAGGGTCACTGATGCCACCACGGACCTGAGTACGCAGGCCACTAATGAACTGCCCAAAGCCCACTGATCTGTGGGACACAGATTTTGTGATGGGGAGGAGTTAACACCAGCCAGCGGCCCCTTCCCCTCACCCCTCGCACAGCGGCTCACATACCAACGGCCGCACACACAACAACAAGCAGTTCAAGTGGCTACAACAATGTAGCTGGAACGTCAGAGTGACACCACGACAGCGACGTCATAACAACAGAAGAGCGCTGACCGCCGTTAGCTGTCGCAGCTAAAACCTCGCTCACTCGTCACCCCCCTTCCCTCGACCTACCAATGGAAACTGCAGCGCCAGCGTCCGATGACAACAACAAGAACAACCAACGCTGGCGGTGTCGCAATTTCCGCTACACTTTGCCAGCACCAAAGAAAGCTGACTCCGCGGGATTCTCGGTGCTCTGCCAGCACCGAAATATGCCGACGTCGCGGGACTCTGGGCAGCGGCGTGGCCAACCGGCCACTTGTAGAATAAGTTAAGTTTAATTCTTTTTGTACCACAGAACTCGACACAACTCAATATCTTTGATTAAAACAACTTTATAACGTTTATTAATCCGTTTAAATTATTGATTTGGCAAGTGATTTAGTAAAATGCTCATATAATAAGGTAACTAAGACAAATGTTTAATTTTTTTGATAACGATTGGTCAGAAACTTAACACCCTTAATGCATCGATAAGGCTTATTTTTATCATAACGCATGTGACTCAAGAGTGCACGATTTTCAAATCACTCGAATAAAGACTCTGTGGCAGGGCGAAATCAAATTCAAGCGAAATTCTAGCGAAAGTGATTTCTGCGGCACCCCTGATAAATAAAAATATTTCAAAAATTCTAATAGTGCAGTTTTATTGGGTGACCCTTTTATAATAAGAATTAGTTCTGAATTTAAGCAAAGATTAGTTAAGCTTCTTGCATTGGAGCTAATAACTCACAGCTAGTTTTAACAATCAATGTTTGTAAGCTTTAGAAGAAGGTTTAATCAAAAATGTTTAAGTCCAGCTAAGAATTTTTCTGTTAAATCTACATTCGTCCATTTGAGCGCCAAAAGGCCGAATTATTTGATACCCACCTGTCATATAGCTTTGATTTTGTGCCTACAAAGTAAATAGCAGTCTTCGCAGTAACGCATAATTTGTGTTCGGCTGTTTGGCAGCAGTGTTGCCATTTTAATTTGACGGGAACATCAAATGAAAACGATTTGGAATTACAATCGTTTTACTTTTTAAATCCACTCGGAAATGGGAACAGACCTGAATATTTTAAAATGTCATCAGCTACAAATCAGACAATTTTTGCTATTTCGTTACTTTTGATTCGCAGTGTAAAATTATGCCTAATAATTCCATTTGAAACTTGAGTATTCTTTGCTATTGAATTTCCTCTCAGTACAACGACTCAGAAGTAAATGATGTGATTAATTAGGGCATAATCATTAGAAATTGCTTCAGTTCATGAGTGATTTTAGTACTGTTTGATGGCCAATGAAGCCAACGTCATAAAAGAACGCTACGCTTAATAAAAATAGTTTTTTTCTTTCTTGAGAAAATAGCTTTTACACATCCGTTCACCTTCTCCAGCTATTGACGCCATCTGTGAAGTATAACTAGCCATGAAAAAGCTTTTCAAACTTCGCCGTTCGGATTCGGCGTTAAACTGTATTTCCCTTTCTCTTGTACGAAAAGTTTTAAGCACGCGCAAGCCAAGAGATTGAGAGAAGCTTGGCTTGGCTCTTTGGGGCTGTAAAGCCAATTTTACATTTACATATTACGGCAAGTGTGTATTGAAAACAAAGTGAACCCCAAAGGGCTTTGGTGGCAAAAGTTTTGTGCGTTTTTACACCCGTTAATCGTAGAGTAAAAAGCGTATACTAAAGATATCGTGCTCAAATTAAAAACTTAAATTTTCATATATATCGGATAATAAATAGTCTGGTTTCAAAAATGTTGCATACTTTTCGGCTTTCCCTCTTAGGAAAACAAGGGAGACTATTAAATATGTCTCCCCATAAAAACCAGATATATCGGAGTCGGTTAGAGCCGACATTTTTTGTTTTGGTTGTTTCTTTGTTGAGTTTGCGCACTAAGCTTTATGACGAAATCACAACCTTTCCTTCATTTCAGCTCAATACTAAAACTAGCCAGTTTTCGTGTAAAACTGATCTGTTTTAAGCTTTTTTTCGACACGGACTCCCAGAAACCCAGAAGATTGTGTCTACAGAGCTGTTTGCAGACCACATGCTTAGAATTTTTTTAGTCTTTAAGTTTTTTTTTTAAGTTTTTGTTGGATTTAAGTTCTGAAACCAATGATTTTTTCAAACTTGCCAAGCTGTGCAGAACCGAACCATGGGGAACCGGTTCGGCCAGGATTTTTGGGTCCCTCAAACCGGACCACGGATCGAACCTTCTAAAATATTTAACCTGAAAAAAATAAGATTGTTAGTGAATTTAGATTTAAATTTACAATATATTCTTGGGTTCAGATTTTCTTAACTCTGTTTACTTTTGACACCGTTTCTCTTGGCTTCGAGACTAAAATCTTCTTTGGGTTTATATTGATTTCTTACACAGACCTTTTGATGTTTAGGCTAGAACCAAAATTTAATATCTCTGAATCTTGGGAATCTAGTGAAGATACGTTTTTCGATATCGTTATCAAACTTTGCATGTTTAAATAGCAGTTATATTAGAATTGAAATGACCAGGCTTTTTCGGAAGTGATGAATCTATGAAAGAAAGTTCGAACCAGAACGTTATATTCGATGAGTTGAGCAACGGTACCCCGAACATAGCCTCAGACTTAACGACGCACAGTGGTCCCAAATCCCAAAAAGACGGCCAAAAGCCGAAAAACGTATTTGATTTTTCTGAAAGTCTGTACTCAGGGGTTTTTGGGGTCGCTGATCACGAATCCGATGTCAAAATTTAGAAAAACAAAATGGCGGATCCAATATGGCGGACAATTTCTTCGAAATCGTATTTGATTTGGCTGTAACGTCGAAAAACACGTTTATCGATAATATCTCGATAACTATTTGACAGATTTTTTCATATCGATTTTCGTGCTCAGCGGACCAAAATACTTTAGAAAAAGTTGGTTTGGTGAATTGGGGGAGAGTGCTGTCGAGCAGTGTATATATATTATGTAGCGACAAATGTGGTACAAAAATTGTCACCGAGACTAATTATGCAGCTATCTGCAGCTAATTTTTGAATATGTTTTAAAGAATTGTTCAAACAACAATTTCTTATTTGTTTGAGAGTGGGATCTGATGGGAGTTTTGACTTATGGCTTTTTCTAACACGACTTTTCAGAATGTGACCAAGAAAAAAACCTCTACTCTTATTAACGATTCACTATTTTATGCATTGGTAATAATAATTTTGAGCAATACATTTAAATTGTACTTACTTCCTAGAGTAGAATCCATTTTTCAGTATCCAAATCGGTTAATTTTTCGCGATTCTATACGCTTCCAAACGTTATGTTATTTTCGATGCATGACGAGTAAACGATTAGGCACGATCGACGCTCACGAAAGGAGTTCATGCCTGAGCCATTTGGGTACACTTCCTGCTTATTAACAGTCAGAATACAAACTACATGTACCACTACAACTATTCCAATCATTAAAAGTACATAAAAATAGTATTTTTTTCGACTTTTGGCCAGTTTTTCGGGATTTGGGACCATAGTGCGACGGGTTCAAACCTCCGAACCAAACCTTCTGCAGAATTTTTAAGGTTTGCAGGCCAGAAATTTTTTATGTTTCGGCTTTGAGCAATTTATTTTAGCCATTTTTTATTTTTAGCTATTTCGAGCAATTAGTTTTTACTTTAGCAACTTTATGGACCTCATATTCTGGCAACACTGCTTCGCAGTAACAGCCACCCGCCCATCTCTAGTGTGGAGCAAATGAAATGTTTGTTATTACGAACAGCTTTCGCACTGCATTCAGTTCGGGGACTTTGATAAACGCGGTGCGGCGGTCGAGCGGCGACAATTCTCGTACATATTATGGGCGACAAGAGCGCGTTCTGCACAATCTGTTCGGAGCGTTATGTGGCGGCGGACAAAATCCAAGCAGGCACCTGCGGCCATGTCTTTCACATGGAATGCCTGCAGCGCTGGCGCGAGGAGTGAGTAACACCGAGTGCAACGCAGCAGCCTACTATCAGCTAATCCGTCTGAGTTTTTAGGTCAGGAACTTGTCCCATTTGCCGCAGAGAAGTCTCCAACTTTATTCAGCTGTATTTAGACTTCGAAGACGATCCGCCGCAGCTGGGCCAAGGTCAAAAACGCAGTCCCCCCTCTTCAGAGCCTAGCACCAGCGACAGTTCTGAAGACGTCGCGACCAATGCCAGCAGGGAGTATGAAAATATGCTATATGAGACGGGACTTTATCGTGAGGAGATCGATTACTTAAATGAGCGCATAAACAATTTGATGCTGGAAAACTCCAGCATGGAGTCCATGCTGAGAATGTCATCGGAAGAAACGGATTCGATTCTCTCAGCGGCGAGTGACTAGCTCTTCCATTGAAGTGCGTGCGGTAGATGTGTAAACACACACCCACACACACACTTAGATTCATTTGTAAATATTTATTATTCATTATTTACGCATCGTTTTTGATATCAAAATGCATCGAAACAATTTCTTGGACTTGGCATCGAATGTTTTTCCTTTGTTCAACGGTCCACGGTACTTTATGGCCCTTCCGTTTGTTGTACTTACAAGCCTAATTCTAGTTTGTTTTGTTTTTTTCGCTCACTCATAGAGAGTTGAATTCTTTGTAGATAAGATTCGTACATATAATCTCTACATATATACATTTAGTAAGTGAATTTTGATTAAAAAATTGTACGTGTATGTGCATGAAGTGCACTACTTATTGCATTAATGACAACCGGATTTCCTTTGATTCTTTATTGGGCAATTAAATGCCAACAAGTTGATATTAGAATTCAGACACATTTAACCTTCTTATTTCGTATGTACCCGGAGAACTTTTATTCATACGTAATTAAGCCAAACAGCTGGTATACCGACCAATTTTTATAATGTTTTTATGAATCATGACACACATTGGTTCAGGAACATTTACCTTTCACAAAAGAAAGAAAAATTCTGCAAAGTTATTCATAAATTTCAATTTATGGAACGAAACAAGTTTTTACATTCATTATCTTTCAAAAAAGAGTCCTTGCATATCAAACGTAGCACAGCTTCCGATATTTCATTCGATTTACATCCATTATCTGTAAAGAAACACACGCCCATTATTTGTTAAAAAATAGTTCAAATAATCACTGTCCATATTTACCTTTGGAGGCGCCCGTATTCTTCATCGCATCCACTACTAATGTCTGCTTTAAAATGTCTGATTTTAAATTATAATTGATTAACATTAGAGCTTCCGGATATTGAACATGCCCGAGCCTGTTTATGACTTTTTTTATGGACTTACAACAGTGGAACAGTGGCAGTCAAAATTAATTTAAAGGAATAGTCAGTACATATAGGCATTTCCACCAAGAGGTCAACCTGGAGCAAAAAATTAAATGTGATTAAAAACACTTTATTTGATCGAATTAAATTGAACTTATGTAAGCAAATATTACATTTACCTATAATCCATTTGAAGATATTCCGTTTCACGGGCGTGCTATTTTTTACCCTTGGGTAGATTAAAGATGTGTAAGCACAGCAGTTATTGCGACAGGTCTTTTATACATTTTTATCCATATAATTTTGCTAATCTTTTTTCACCGGATATCAAATCGGACAACCAGATCTAAGAGCCGCAGAGAAAGAGGTCTGAAAAGTTTGGGAGCAATGCTAACTTTGTACAGATTATTTATATACCACACAATTAATTTGAAAAACGTATATATCTATAGCTGTCAAACGGTCAGAATAACTTCCTAGAAAAAATTATTAATGATGGAAAAAAACGGGATGTCGCTATAGAAATTGAAAAATTGTGAGTGCAATAACTAAGTTTTGGCAATAATGGAACAAATTTGTTTTTTGAATAAATAAAAAAATTAAAGAATATTTTCGGATCAAATAAATACTTATATATTGTAAAGTTGTTCAACAACATTTTAAAACTAGTCGAACTATTTAGTTTTCACAGATTTTGCTAAGTTTTGCTTTTATACAGATTGCCAAAAAAACCACTTCCATTTTTTGTCGCGTGCGAATCGCTTTTAAATTGGCTTTATCTTGGAACCAGCTGTAGGTGTGCTCTCTACTTTACCACTAAATAAAGTGCTTCGAGAGTGCTATAAGTTAAAGTAAGAGAAGAAAACATAAATATTTTAATTTGATTTTAATTCCACATTAATGCGTACGATTGTCGCCTGGTCCATTTAAAAATTGGAATTTAATTTTGCTATAAAAACAAGGCTCGGTATTTTTTAAAGGTTGAACATTTTGTATTGTTTGTTAAATGTTTTGTTTCAAATTTCGCACAGCTTGAGTCGAGGACTCATTTTCCAACTTTCTTCAAGCGAATAGCTTGATCGTAAATGTCAAAAGTTTTTACTAAATATTAGTCGCTATCTGAATGACATTTGACGTTTGTAAAGTCAAATTATGAATAGTTCAAATTCCAAACACTAGAAGAACCACCTTGTACATATTCAAGTATTTGCCGCCCCTGAAATTAGCTGCACCTGAAACTTCTTGCCCAAAATTCGACGCCCTTGAAACACGATATATCGATATATATAATAACATCTGATCTAGTACGCGTGTTTTTTTGGTACCACTTCAAATATAACTTCGGGCAGTTTTAATATAAAAATACAAAGCGTTTATAAAAAAAATCGCCAGTTATTTCTTCCCCCAATAATGAAAAACAAAACTTATAGCTAATTGCAATCACATAGTTTTTTATAATTTCTAAAGCATTTTTTGTACCTTCAGAAGGATTTTAGATAGCAAAAGTAAATGCCATCTATGGCTAATTTTATGAAAGAAGTTTATGTCCCATACATGTCAAAACTCTATCATTACCAGCTCTGAGATCTGTACGGTCATACAGACATGGCTATATCGACTCGACTGTTGATGCTGATCAAGAATATGTATATACTTTATAGGGTCGGAAATGATTCCTTCTCCCTGTTACATGTAAATGTAAAATTGGCTATACAAGCTCCTCCAACGGGGCCAAGCCAAGCCTTCTCCCTGTTACATACTTCTCCCAAAATTAATATACTCTGTTACCCTGCTTATACAGAAAATAAATATTATAAAAAATAAGCCCTTTAAAGTGCTATATAGTTATGAAAATTAGCATTAAAATTGTAAAAAATAATTTTTTCATTTTTGACTTAACGCTTATTAATTTTGTATTCCTTTGATTGCTTCTACAATTTAAGTGAATGTACAGTTTGGAATATTTATGATTCTGCGATATCAGAATATCAATTATCAAGTTTAAATTTACAAATTTTAAGAAATAAAGCATACAAATTTTCTATCAGTCATTCAAAAAATGTATTAATCGGGGGTGACACAGAAATCACTAGAGCTTTTGGTATAAACGTTTGAATTTCCAATTTAAAATGTATTACAGTTGTTGGTTAGAGTTGTTGGTTAGCGACCTTTCTAATTGTAGAATGTGATGCTTGCCGGCGCGAGGTCATCACATTCTAAATTGTATTACTTTATATATAAAGTGAAAAATATATCGAAGGTTGCTAGATCAGATGGTGAATTTGAGCGATTTGGAATCAACTACTCAAATCTACTTGGTTTTGCATAGTCGGTTTCAATTCGCTTTATTTGCGAAATCTGATCTAGTAGCAGTGCTTTTTGTTGCCACTTCACATATGAATTCAAGCAGTTTTAATTTAAAATACAAGCGTTTGTACGAAAATCGCTAGTGATTTCTGTGTCACCCCCGAATTACACAAGTTTACAAATACTTAATGATTTTCTAATCCTTTTCAATTAAATGTCATTCCTCATGTAAAATCTCGCGCTGAATCTGAATCTGGAGTTTAAAAAAATCTCAGTAGAACAAATTTCGAGATAATCCCAAATTACCCTTTTATTGCATTTTTGAAAAAAGACTTCTCATTACAAATATCTCAATTATGAAATAACTAATGAATAAGTTTTATACACAAATTTAAAGCTAATAAAATGATATTTCAATCATTTGTACATTATTTTATTGTCGAATTTGTAGTGTAGATACTTATCCCAAAGATATCGATCATTTTGTTTAATTTTTATCGAAAATTTGAAAAAACCGTAAATTACACAGTTGTTTTCATTGAGAAAATTTTTTTTTTTCAATTTCTTTCTCTCTTGGATGCCATAACCTAATACATAAAAAATTCAAAAAGTGTTCATATATCGAAATCTGTTCTAAATTGTAGAAGCTATTAGCATTTATCTAAAAATTGATCAATTTCAGTTTTACCGTTCAAGTGCACAGAGAAAATAAAGATCCCCGTAGAATGGATATTCGAATATCCACATTAAGACTCATTTTTTAAATATCCTTTTCACATTTTTCAGCTCCTTTGGATGAATAATAAAGATCCATTAAATTTTTTTTTTTTTATTGATATATCCTTTCTAAGCAAAAATAAATCGATTTCGAAAATATATTGGTCTATAACTTTTAAAAGCGCGATGATATCGACAATATGTAAAATAAGAAGAAACAGAGGACTACCAACTATTTTTTTCTAACATTTTTAATATAAGCAGATAATTTTTCAGTATTATTTAAACTTGTGAAAAAATCGATTTTATCAAAAAAATAAACATTTATTATATAGTAGTAGTAGTAGTAGTAGTAGGTTATTTATTTTTCATTTTTTCAATTTATAGTTTTTTTTTAAATCAGGATTACAGTTTTGATTAACAAAAATAAATAAATAGATAACAATAATGCATTTAGCTATGGCTTGTAGGCGTCAGCTTTTCTTTAGAAAATGTACATGGTAAATCATTCTTCTTCTTCTTCTTCTTGATTGGCCCGATGCATGCATCACAACCGTTCGACGGTCTCGGCCGCTGCCAACAATGTCCGCCAGTCGCTTCTGCTCCGTGCGAGCTGGGACCAATTGGGTCAAACCAAAAGGTGGGAAGGTTTTGCGGAACCGGGTTTACCCATTTAAGGGGGGGGTCCCCCCGCCTGCCTCTTCCTCCGAAGTCAGCCGCCTTCGAATAATAAGCTTTCCTTACTGGAGCTTCTTCGTCCATCCTGGTGACATGTCCTAACCAGCGCAGCCGCTGGTTGTTTAAAACGTTGAGCAGGCAGAGTGCCCCATAACTCATACAGTTCGTCATTATTTCGAATGCGGAAAACATCGCCCAATCCTCCGAAGAATCTTTCGTTCAAACACGCCAATCGCCGCTTCATCCGCTGCTGTCATTGTCCATGCTTCTGCGCCGTATTGCAGGACTGGGTTGATAAGCGACTTGTATAGGGCTAATTTTGTTCTTCGCTTGAGGTCTCTGCTCTTGAGCTCTCTACTTAGCCCGTAGAAGCATCGGTTTGCAAGAGTGATCCTTCGTCGGATTTCCAGACTGATGTTGTTGTCGCTGGTTATCGTCGTTCCGAGGTAAACAAAATCCTCAACAACTTTAAAGTTGTATTCTCCCATTGTAACAAATTGTCCAAGACGCAAGGACTTTTTTGTCCCCGGATACAAGGTATTTCGTCTTGTCCTCATTCACCGCTAAACCCATCAGTTCTGACTGCCTCTCAATCTCTGAAAACGCCCTGCTTACCGCCCGTTCGTTTTTGCCGATGATGTCGATATCATCGGCATATGCGGGTAGCATTAGATCTTTATAAATAAGAGGCGCCCGTTCTGTTGGCATGTGGGCACTGGCGCAGTATATATTCCATCAGTAGATTGAAGAAGTCGCACGATAAGGTATCGCCCTGCCTAAAACCTCTCTTGGTATCAAATGGTTCGGAAAGGTTCTTTCCTATTTTGACGGAGCTTTGTGTACTTCTCAACGTCATCATGCAAAGACGGACGTACTTTGCTGGTATACCAAGGGTAGACAAGGCTTCAAAAAACCTTGACCTTATCGGCGTGTCGAAGGCTGATTTATAATCAACAAATAGATGGTGTGTGTTGATGCCTCTCTCATAGGTCTTCTCCAGGATTTGTCGTAATGTGAATATCTGGTCTGTGGTGGATTTACCAGGTCTAAAGCCACACTGATAAAGGTCCAATCAGTGTGTTAATAAGCGGCTTAAGACGTTCACAAATAATGCGCGACAGAACCTTATATGCAATGGGAAGGAGACTGATCCCGCGGTAGTTGGCGCAAACTGCAGGGTCTCCTTTTTTAAGATTGGGCATAGAACACTTAAATTCCAATCGTCGGGCATGCTTTCGTCAACCCATATGCGGCAAAGAAGTTGGTGCATGCACCTTACCAATTCTTCCCCTCCAGCCTTGAACAATTCAGCGGGCAGCTCATCAGCGCCAGGTGATTTATTGTTCTTTAGCCTTTGTATGGCTAAGCAGACTTCCTGTTGGGTCGGCGGGTCTATCTCTATGTTGTCGATTGGCGGCATCGCTACTTCTCTAGAGGCGGCATCATGTTCGTCATCGCCTCCCAGTAGGTTGGAGAAGTAGCTTCTCCATTTGTTAAGCGCCACTTGCGGATCGGTGACCAGATTCCCGTGTTCGTCTTTGCATTGTGCGACTCTGGGCTTAAAACCTTCTGTTAATTGTTTAATTTTTTGGTAAAATTTTCGAGTCTCACTCATGCCGAATAACATCTCGACTTCCTCGCGCATGCGCCTTTCCTGCTCGCTCTTTTTCCTTCTAAAGAGGCGCTTCTGCTCTTTCTTTTTCTCCCGATATCGCTCCTTAACAGCCCGCGTTGCTCCCGACTGCAGAGTTCTCCTGTAGGCTGCGTCTTTTCTGCAGTAGCAAGTCGGCACTCCTCATCGTACCAAGTCCGACTTCGAGGGGACTCGGAGTACCCGAGTATCTCCTTGGCAGCCGTACTCATGGAGTGTGATATACGATTCCACTGTTCGCATATATCGGAAGAAGATGGGGAGGTTTCCCTGAGCAGTTGGGCGAGTTTGGCTTTGTAGGCTTCAGAGGTCCCTTGTGATTGCAGCTTCTCGACGTTTAGCTTTCGACGTGTGCCAGAGCGTGAGGCATTTGCCACACTGAGCCGCGTGCGTACCTTGGCTGCAACCAGGCAGTGATCCGAGTCTATGTTGGCTCCTCGAATCGCACGCACGTCTAGTACCTCGATGAGTGCCTTCCGTCGATCACAACGTGATCAATCTGATTTCGTGTTCGTTGATCAGGGGACTTCCAGGTCGCCTTATGGATGTGGGGGTGTTCAAATCTCGTACTACTTATGACCATGTTCCGGCCTGCAGCAAAGTCTATTAGCCTCTCTCCGTTACCGGAGGTTGTTTCATGAAGGCTAAATCGTCCGACTGTCGAACCAAAGACTCCTTCTCTCCCGATTTTCGCGTTAAAATCGCCTAGCACGATCTTTATGTCGTGATCGGGGCAACGCTCGTATAGTTGTTCCAGGCGCTCATAGAATTCGTCTTTTGTCGCGGTGTCCTTGTCTTCTGTTGGCGCGTGTGCACAGATAAGACTAATATTAAAATATTTTGCCTTAAGTCTAAGCGCGGCAAGCCGCTCATCAACTGGTGTAAAGCTGATGACTGAGTGGAGTAGTCTATCACTCACTGCAAAGCCGCACCCAAACTCGTGCTTGGAAACATGCCCGCTGTAGTATATCTCCCAGGGAGGTGGTCTCGGTTTTTTCTTCTCTTTTGGTAGCTCTATTTTCTTGTTCCCATATCCAATCCATCGCATTTCTTGGAGTGCAGTAACGTCCGATGAGTATTTTTTGAGGACTTTCACTAAGTCGTTATCATCACCCTCTCTGTTGAGGGTGCGTACATTCTCAGGTGCATATCCTCAAATCGTGGTCCTTAAAACGTTTCCGTGGGTCACGTCGTCAGGGGGGGTCCGTATCCGAGGCATTGTAGTTGCAGTTTTCATTGGTGGTGATTTTTTTTCGGTGGTGGGTGCCGAACCCGACGCACTAACCCTATATATTATACCCTGTGGGGAAGGGCGGGTCGCCGCTCACGTTAGTCAGCAGCAATGCGGGTGCATTGCCCTGCTTCCGGTGGTCACCACGAGGAGGTGTGAGTCGACTTGGGACGTAGTAAGCCAGGATCACACTGGGTTCGCCAAGTTGAGCCGATCAGCAGCTTTACCTGACCACATACGCCCCCATTAGGTCCAGAAGATCTATTACTAGAAGTTCTGAACGACCACCTCCCCGTAGAATGGATATTCGAATATCCACACAACTACATTTTTTAAATATCGTTTTCACATTTTCAGCTCCTTTGGATGAATAATAAAGGTCCATTAAATTTTTTTTATGGATATATCCTTTCTAAGCAAAAATAAATCGATTTCGAAAATATATTGGTCTATAACTTTTAAAAAGCGCGATGATATCGACAATATGTAAAATAAGAAGAGACGAGTACCAACTATTTTTCTATTTTTTAATATAAGCGGATGATTTTCAGTATTATTTAAACTTGTGAAAAAATCGATTTTATCAAAAAATAACCACATTTTATTATATAGTAGTAGTAGTAGTAGTAGTAGGTTATTTATTTTCATTTTTCAATTTATAGTTTTTTTAAATACAGAGTTTACAGTTTTTGATTAGCAAAAATAAATAAATGATAACAATAATACATTTAGCTATGGCTTGTAGCCGTCAGCTTTTCTTTAGAAAATGTACATGGTAAATGGAATAAAATATACGATTAATCAGAAATATTCTGCTATAATGCTCTGCCTATAGAGAGAAGCCTCTTTTAAAAATTTGGTACAGCATGTTCTGGGTCCCGTTTAGGATTGAGATCAACTGATGAAGTCAGTTTTCCAAGACGCCAATGGGCAACCCTGATTTCCTGCAGAATTGGACAGATTGCGATGAAATGGGTCGTGTCTTCAATGCTATGAAGATTGCACAGGGGAACATACGCTGGGTGTATTTCTATATGATCTATGGTTGAGTTGGAGCAATTCGCAGCGTGCCTGGAAAACGAACGAAATAATTGATCGGCTGTATTTGTCGTTGAAGTAATTATTTAACCCTAAAAGAATGAGGCGTTTATATAACATCCTGCTAGAGCTGTAGCTTGGTCAATAAAATTTGCACGATTTCTACCGTCAATCCTCTCTAGTAAGCTGCTGTGAGATTTTTTTAGGAAGCTTTATCGCATAGGTCAATCTGCAGATTGTGCTCCTCAAAAAAGCGGGCCAAACGGCACCCTGTGAGTTAGTTTGAAAACAATTTAGACAATTGTGAGCCGTCCCATACAGAGGTTGTATTGTTTTCGTATAGTGCCTGAATGACTTAAAAACTTCGATGAAACACCAATGCTGTTAAGCTTATAAATCAGGCTTCTTCGGTTAATTGAGTCAAATGCCGCTCGGAAGTCAATAAAGAAATTTTTCGTTTTTCCTCCATATACGTGATCGCTGTGGATGTAAGCACAAAAAGGCTGTCCACCGTCAAGTATCCTCTCCTATATCCGAATTCGCTTAGCTTGCTCTGGCCATCCACCCAAGATTCTAATCGTGTATAAAGCACTGAGGTAAAAATTTTTGCTATCGTGTATACAGGATATACCCCTGTAGTTGGTCGCTTCCGTCGGGTTACCTTTTTTGAAAATGGGGAATATTATACTTTTTTAAAACTGTCTGGGAAGGATGCTTCGGAAAATAGCCGGTTAAACTCATTAGTTAGCTTGCTTATAAAAATCTTGGGGGCTCCCTTGAAGAATTCAGCTGGTATACGATCTTCTCCTGGTGCTTTGTTCAATTTTGTTTTATTTATAGCTGTTTGAACTTCTTCCAAGGTAATGAGTTTGTCGAGCTCTTCTACTTGATTTAGAGGAAGGCACCAGTTAATGTTGACAAGACCATCTGGGTTAACGTACAAAAGGCTTTCAAAGTGTCGATTATATATATATATATTAAAATCCAAAAATTGTACCTTATCAGCAAAATCAAAACATTGTGTTTGGTTTTTCTCTAACGTTATTCAATGCAGCTCACATTAAAACAAATTTTGTTGGAATACGACACAATGCGGCCACCGGATCAACAAATGTAAAGAAACCTCGCTAAACACATGTTTATGCGAATATCTCGTAAACCTGACGTGCTGGGAAAAAACGGACAATTTATTTAAGTTCAGCGGCAAAAAATACATAAGGAACGAATGCTAACTTCTCTGTTGCAAAAGTTGGCCTTTTTTTGTAAACTTGTGTTATCTATATAAGATAAATCAAAATATAAGCGATTAGCTATTTGCTTGGACGGATTTTTATGAATTATGTGGCGTTGTATTTTTATTAATAGATAAATCTTTGGTGACCAGAAATAAAATAAATTTTACACAATTCTTTTCGTGGTGAAAATCGCACGTAAAATCTAGTTTTGAAAAAAAAAAAATGATAAATTTAATGAATAGTTGCCGATAAAAAACTTTACAGCGCCGAAGTCAAGCACCAGCTTTAGAAGTGGTGTATGAATGAATGATAATGCGTTCAATTACCTTCCACGAAAACATTACCTTTTCATAATGAATGAATCGATACTGAAGAAATACACATTTTTCTAAAGGTACTTTTTTTCCCAATCAAAAAAATATCTTTTTCTCGATAACGGTCCCACTTCAAATATTTGGACTGCATTTTTGGACTCAGCAGAGGGATTTACATAAGAAATTGCTACCAAATGATCGGGATCGGAAATGCTGTAAACTTGTGTAATTATAACACAAATTTACAAATAACAAAAGTTTTCTAAAAGAGGTTCAACTTTTCCAACAAAGAAGATACACAACTTGCCATATGTATTTTTGGTCGCTGAATTCAAATAAATTGTCTGTTTTCCGAGATATTTGCACAAACGTGTGTTCGCATAAAGTGTATTACTGTTCAAGTTGTTTCTTTTTAAAATAATGTTCCTTGTGTGTAATACATATACTGCTGGCGTCCACATTGGTATATTTTCTTAATTTTTTTGCAAAATGCAGTTCTTCGTGAGAGCTTTAAAAAAAATGGTATCTGTTTCTGAAAAAAAAGTGATTCTTGTTTAAAGTTCCATTGCGGTCGGTACAAAAAATGGAAGTCGACCTTGAGGCTTATGTGCATTTCCACATTTTTTAGCTAATTTTGCATAATAAACAAAAAAAAGTCTGAATACGAAAATTTAAGTGGAATAAACGACCATTTCAACCCAGCTTTCAAAAGAATGATCAGTCGTCCCGTTATTTAAATATCTTAATTTTTGGTCTGTTGCAGACGCTACATTTTTTCCATTAAGCCAAACTGTGTAAAAAAAATTTTATTTTTCATCCGATTGACTTGAAACTTGGTTTGTAAGGTTATAATACGAAATAATTAAAATTTAATTTTCCCATATCGGTAAATCTGCAGCCATGCGTGAAAATGGCCGGAATATTTAGCATAAAAATAATATTTTTCATCCGTTTGGCTTGCAACTCGGTTTGTGAGGATAAAATTCGAATTCATTTGTGATTTCATTTTCCGATGTTGGAAATACCGATTTTGCAAGTTTGCCCTCGATATTTATCAATTATGAATATTTTATTTAAACAAACATTTTGCTACTTTTCTCGACCACCTAGAGCAATTTGAAGCCCAGATTCAGATTCAGCAGGCCAAAATCCCTTATGAACACATATTTTCACCTCATAATATTAAAACATTTTTTTGAGTATTTTCATGCCGTTGCAAACGTTACACATTTTGGCATTAATTTTTTTCAAAAAAATGTCTAATAAAGGTATTTTTTAAATCAGATTAATGGGCATGAAAAACTCTGTTTATTAAGCCAGTTTGGAAAACCAAATTATTAAAATTAATTCTGTTACAATAAAAAAAACCGTATTTTCCGTTGCGGACGTTACGCACAGTAAACCGATTTTAAGTTTAAATTTTAAATATATATTAGACTTCTTACAAAAAAAAACGAGTACCTGAAATTAAAGAAAATGAATCAAATTTTAAGTTTAGCTAAGCTCAAAATACTGAAACGACTGCTTTTACCATTTATTTGACCAATAAAAACCCCTTTTTTCAAGAATTAATACAAGCAAGAGGTAGGTGTAGGTATGCATTTGCCAAGAACAAACTAACCATCGTAGATCAATATTGCTTACATATTTTGAAGCTTGAATATGTTTCCAATTATTCCGTTAACAAACATTTGGAATTTGGACAACTTTAAATTTCTGCCCTTGGTTTAAAAATTTTCGGATTAGCCCTTTTTTAATAAAAACATGTTCCTTCATAAGTATATTCATTATTTAACATAAACACATATTAAAAACATTCAGATAACTTTGTAATGTTTATGCAGTCAAACAATTAATATTTTAAAGAGATATCCTGCAGAAAACTATACCATTTTATGCAGTCACAATTAACGGGACGTACCGTAAATCGTATAAAAATAAGAAAAAAAAACACCACAGCAATTTCTTGTAACTTTATAACAACAACTAAAATAGCTTTTAAATTTCCGCGCCTTCCCTTGTCAGCTGCTATCAGTTTTGATTCGATATGTCGATACTTATCGATACTCATCGCATAAAACTACTCGTCCTCACGACTTATCGAAAAGTTCCAAAATGTGATTTTATTGCGTTCAGTGTCCGCTTCATTTAATTGCTGGCGCTGCTATGAACTAATTAATTTTCAATCACACTACAATATGAAAATTGTATAAGCGTTTAAGGGTTTAGGGGTGGTAAAAGCATCATTAAGTCATGTAGAAACTACCCCAATTTGAAAAGAAAATATTAATTATATAAAGAGATATCGATATATTTAATGGCCCCTGTTTCACAAGTAGACCTTTGCGGTGACCATTATAACTTCCCAACAATTCACCAGATTTCATTTAATTAAAAATAAATTAGTAGCTTCTTATGTTTTTGGTAAAAATAAACAAAATATCGGCCTCAAAAAGTTTAAAATCGAAGTTTTTAGAAAAATATCAACAGTAGATTGTTAAAAAAAAAATTGAATTTTGGAAAAAAGTTTAAATCCTTCGATCAAGGACTAGTTAAATATGTTTTAAAAAAGTTGTTTTAATATCTTTTCAATATACAGAGCTGTTTTTGAATGGCAGTGGTCACCGACATTGAAAATACAGCTTGGATAATAACGCAATTGAAGTTTTAATTAGGGTTGTCGAAATATCGATATTGAATACATTTTGACGATATTATTATGAATACTCTATTTTGGTTTTTGGACAAAATGGAAGGTTTCTTAAGGGCATTCTCTTGGATATTAGTGGCATCAGTAATACTAGTAATATCCAAGAGAATGCCTTCAGAAAACCCCATTTTTGTGGCCGAAACTAACAAAAATACACACCAAAAATTTATTCAACAAGTATTCGATATCGATATTTCGACATCCCTAGTTTTAATAGCAAAAAGCAATAAACCAAATACCATTTTTTTGAAAATCCTACTTCTTACCCTTTAATGCTGAACTCAAATATCAGAATATTACATTTCTTGGTAGATCTTTCTTCGATGTACTTCCATGTTTTATGTTTAAATTATAATTCTCTTCAAAGTCGTCTTTTTATACCAGGGTTCCTCAAAAAGCTTGGTACCGAGACACTCGAAATTTTTTGCTGAGCCATCTAATTACATAGCTCAGGAAATCCCTTCTCAAAATTGTCAGAGCGCATTTTTGAGGGGAAAATGAAACACTCGAAATTCGCTTCGACAATTAACATGGACCTGCCAACTCGTTTTCTTGAAAACAGCTGATAAGTGTCGAGGTTAGAGGTAATGATAAAAATAAAACTTATAAAACAACTCGGCAAGAGACCAACCAAAATTATAAAAAAATCTTGGGGTGTGTGTTTAAATTTTTCGCACAAGAGAGGGACCAAACGTTTAACGGTTTAAGGGGTCATAAAATTATAAACTTATTTGATAATTGTCAGAGAAAAGTACCTACGAAAACCGTTGATGTGGTTTCTATGCCATTCGCCCAATGTGTGCACACCACCCGATTCCAAACCTCCGTAGCCTCCACAGCCCACGGCCAAACAGACCTGAGCCTTTGCAGTCTCCATAGCACATTATAGAGTGTTTCCTCCGGCTTTATGTGGTAGTTTCCGTTGCTCCAGCCGCTCCCGTTGCTACCTTTAGGTATTCGCAATAGCAGTATACATATCTTAGGGGTCAAGTTCTGCTCACTGCATACAATACATTAATAAAGGACACTGCTTATACCTCCAGGCACACAAAATGCATTCATGAAATTTACCATGGCATTGCCTATGACCTTTGAATTTCTCCCAGTGACCTTTATCAATTCTCTTAACTCTTTAATTTTATTTGAATTAGCCCGCCAATTTCTTAAATAAACAACAGCTGAATTTTTTGCTATTGCTTGGTCACACTACATTGTCTAGGCGGCTCAGAAGATTATCAAACAATTTCCGCTCCGCAAAATTTCAGTGTCTCGGTACTCTAGCTAAAA